>VRYO01000369.1:6176228-6230914 GCA_009812075.1 Sialia sialis
TTTGACTTTTAAAGCTTTGAATATTTGTGCCTTTCCATAAAGTTAAGGAAACAGATAATTTATTTGTTGATTCCTGACATTGCCGTAAGGTAGTGAACTCTTAATATGTTGGTTTGTGGTAGCAAACAGGCAGTCCAGATGAGTCCCTGCATGAACATCCTGCAATCCAAGAAGGTAGAGAGGATGTTTTATGGGAAAATGAGACATGGATTGATCACACACAACATGGGATGCACACCTGAAGTCTGGACACATCAGCCAGTCTCTGCCTTGGCTATCAGCACACAGCAGCTGTGCTAAAAGTGGGATTTCTTCTTCTTCTTCCTTACACACGTGGAAAAAGAAGTTCCAATGCTAGGATCCTGCAGCTCTTTTAAAATAACTGTTCAAACAAACAAACAAACAAACAAAAAATATATATATAGGCAGTGTTTGTCTGGAAACAAACTGGAAAGACACAGAATGTTTGTGGAATATAATTTTCTAACAAAATATGACTTTACTTATACCTGCAGTTCTCCTCTCAGTCTCTGCAGTCCTCTGAGCCTTAGAAATGTCTGTTTTTCAGGGAGACTGGACAATGCACAACTTTTAGTTGTACCCTGTGCCATGTTGCACAGGCACTGTGCCAGACAAATGAAAGTCATTAGCCTCCTGTCCAGTCATGCTCACTTGGAGGCTGAGCTCAACCACCCACCTACTCCCCAGCCCCTGTCAGCTAGTGATTTTTCACCTCTTCTCTCATCATCTTGCCATTCCCAGCATCCCATTAAACCCTGCCTGTGTGTCTGCTGCCTTGTCTTTGCCCAAGAAAGCTCAGCACTGCAAGGCCTGATAAGTGAATTTAACCTTCAGCACGAATATCAAGTCTCACATGACTCAGGCACACAATTAAGCTTTGCAAGCTAAGGGGCTAATTAATTTAATTGCCAAACAGAAAGAGGGAACTCCTACTCAGGTTTGCCTGAAATCATGTTGTTAATTAATAATTTATTTATTTGCCATTTTACTTTGAAACCAGAAGGTAATGGAAATGCAAACAATAGCTCCCTATTCCTCCCTTTAAATTTTGATTTTCCAGGTCAAATGGAAGCCTCTCTTGTAGTGCATGTGGGAGGGGGGAAAAAAAAGGAAAGAAAAAGAGACTTTTTGATGTTTCAGATAGAATTTTAAAGGCTCTACTTTCACTGTAATCAAGAAGTAGTAGGTTTAAACAACAATTAATACGTTATCCTCTATCATGAGATCTTTGCACTAAACGTGATAATGTTAACAAATTGTTCTGTGGAAAAGATGTTCTGAAATCAGGTGGATTTGTCTAACCTCACTGGAGACATGGTTATTAGTGACTGACTCAGGATTCTGATTACCAGGAGGATTTAGAACATACCTGATTTTAAGTGGAGAAGTTCAATGAATATATGTAATACCTGCTGAAATGGTGAAGGTTAAAAAATTGCACAATAAGCATTTGACTAAACCACAAATCTAAATCTGGCTCTCAGAAGAAATATTTCTAATTATTTTCCCCAGTTTTCCCCAGGATTTTATTCAGGCTATTTGCAAAATTTGTGTGTTGGAATAAATGTTAGTATTTTTTCCCTGTAAAATGGCTGAAGTTGGCCAGAAGTTCTCCAAAAGTAAGTGGAGGGAGAAATTTTATTATTTCTTCTGAACACATTTTTTCCAGCTTTATTTAAGTCCATTCTCTTGACACTGAAGATAATTCTTAGAGTACGAATATCCTTTTATCATGGAATTCAGTGTGGAAATAGTCCAGCACTCATTCACTACTTCTGTTCTGGGGCAGTGAAGAACCAAACTTAATGACATATCTATCTAGTAACAGTTTCTGCAGCATCTTCTGGAATGCTAACACCCAGAGCACAAGGGAAAGTGTCAACTGAGGCAACTCTGCAGATTCATTGCAGACTCATTAGCTGTTTTCTTATCCAACATAAAATGCATCAGCAAATGTGCCTGTCCTCAAGACTCATCTGAGGAATTTTAAAGCTTTCCAACAATGATCAAAGAATCATAAAATGGTTTGGGTTGGAAGGGGCCTTAAAGATCAGCCAGTTCCAATCTCCTGCCATGGGCAGGGACACCTTCCACTAGCCCAGGTTGCTCAGAGCCCCATCCAGCCTTGCCCTGGACCCTGCCAGGGATGGAGCAGCCACAGCTTCTCTGGGAAACCTGTGCCAGGGCCTTACCACCCTCACAGGGAAAAATTCCTTCCCAATATCCAATCTAACCTTGCTCTGTGTCAGTGTGAAGCCATTGCCCCTTGTCCTGTCACTCCAGGCCCTTGTCAAGAGTCTCTCTCCATCTTTCCTGTGGCTCCCTTCAGGCACTGCAAGGCCACAATGAGGTCACCCCAAAACCTTCTCCTCTCCTTCAGCCTTTCCTCCGAGCAGAGCTGCTCCATCCTCTGATCCCTTGGTGTCCCTGCTCTGGCTCCAGCAGCTCCCTGTCCTTGCTGTGCTGGGATCCCAGGGCTGGAGAAGCTCTGCAGGACAGGGGTCTCAGCAGAGAGAGGCAGAGGAGCAGAATTTCCCCCACACAGGGTAGAGAATGGTAGAGAAGAGCATGCCAGCAGGCAGTGCTCCTCCTGAGCTGGATTTCCCCAGTTAGGGAACCTGTGGTCTCTCCCTCTCTGGGAAACACTCAAATGCTCTTCCAGGATGAGAAGAGAGAGGCTGGACACACTCGTGGGCACTTTGTTTCTGTGGAAGATGGAGCAGCAGTCAAGGTTCTGAGTGGCAATTTGGAATAAAGCTCTGCAGTGGGATACAGGACAGAGATAAGTTAGTCATGAGCACAGATGAAGAGTAATCCTACATTAGTCACACCACAGATAATAAGAGCTGGAAAATAATGACATGTGAGCCTCATGTTAAACCCACTTATGCCTAATTCTCTCTATTGAATATAAATTGTTCTAAAGAACAACACATTCCTCTACAGAACAATTCTTCACATCATGCCACTAACATCTCTGTCATCTTGATTTAGGCCATTTAAATGTCAGTAAGACAAGTTAGCACTGCCTAAGGGCAGCCCTGTCCCATGCACCAGAAATCTTGTTCTATCATATTCTATTTTCCTGCAGTGCCTCATAAGAAGATGCAACTTTCTCACGCAGGGGTAGATTTGCAGTGGGGTCACAGGGGAGAGGGATGGTGAATCCTGCCCCCCATATTCCTCCCCAGTGCAGTATGAAATATAAAGATTTAAGATCTAATGTGACTTGGTGTATCTCTGCCACCACCCTGGCCATGCTGTAGCCAGCCTGCCATGTGGAAATGCTTCCCTTCCACTCATTGCAGCCCTGAATGCCTTGATTCTCCAAAGGTCTGCTTCTAAGTCCCAAAAAAACCCCAAACAAAAACTTGTTGGGATGATGAGGGAGCAAAAGTCAAGTTTTCCATATGAATACAAGGAGTCCATCTGCCTTGCAACCACTTTGAATGCCAAGAGTTGCACTATTTCTACCATCAGACAGGATTATTAGGCATTAAAAACAGAAAATGTCATAAGCCACAGAATCAATTAGGCTGGAAAAGACTTCCAAGGTCATCAAGTCCAACCTTTGACCAGTGCAACCTTTGACCATGCTCTGGTCACAGAGCAACTGGGTTTTGAAGGGCATAATATTCCTAAGGGGGAGCTACTGTGCTGCTTTCTGAGGATGCAAGTTCAACATAAAAAGCTCTAATGAATTTTTCGTTCTGCAAAAGTGGGTGTAGAGCCTGACAGCATTAGAACCTCCGAGGTGAAATTTGAAAATGTTAGCAAATTATTAGCAGCCTATTAAAAAAACATGCAGAAATCTGCAGTGCTGAATTAATGAAGTGCTGCCCTCCCAACCCCTTGCAGCCTGTTTGAAGGGAGGCTCTGAACCTCCTGCCACAAGGTCCCCTCACCTGAAGCGACGGGGTTGTTTGGTGCAGGTGACAATCAACCAGGTGCCTCCAACCTGCTGAGGTTCCAGGTTTGTCCCACCTGCAGGAGAATTTCAGAACAGGGGCTCAAAGGCACCTTTGAAGGAGAGATAAAATGAATTTTATAAAAAAACCACCTTTGGATCCTGGGAGAGCTGTACCTACTCCTGCAGCTTCCTCTAAAGGTTACATGTAGCCTGAGACTCACAGGAAATATATTTTACCCACCCTTCTGGAGACTAAACTTCTGAAGCACTGTCACAGCATTTTTTCTTAGTGACTTTGTGTATTTGTCCTTGAAGAACAACAACAACTTTGGGGGTGGGGAGGAGAAGAGAAAAATGTTCTCTGAAGATGCTGTTTCTGGAGATTACTTTTAGTAAGCCTGGAGTCTGCTGCCACTAAAATCAGCAAAAAGTTATCACTGGCACCAGTGATAGCAGTTTTACATTCAGGCTGGGTTAGAAAGTCTTTTGTTCTTGCTTCTGGTTTGCATGTCTTGTTTACACAGGGCGGTTAATGCCAATAAATGGACTAACCACCACTAACAAGCAGCTGTAACAGATGGGATGGATTGTGTTACAGCAGGGAAGGAGGGATTTGTAGCTCTGTGTTATACTGGGATGCTGCTTTCCCATACAGAGAAATTTCCCCAATGGTTAAATTGAACAGGGATCTAATCTATCTGTACTGAATCAGTCCTTCTGTCCTCACCCTGAGCACCCTGGAAACAAAGCATCCTGAAGTACCAATCCTAGTACCAATGCCTGGGTGGTGAATATGCCAAGCACCTTAGCAGGAGGTTTCAAATGCATTTCCCACAGCAGAGAACTGATAGAACTCCTATCCCTTAGGATTTTTACATTTTCATGGAAATAAAAGTGCTGTGGCTGACACAGTAACATCCACTCCCTCCCTGCAACCCCCTTGCCCCACATTCTTCAGTGTTGTCATCTTTCCTTTGCATACCCTGAATTTCTCTTTTAGGTCCTTCTCTGAGTCCGGGGCTCTTCATTTAACCATACAAATGTTGATTCTGCACACTCCCTCTCTTGTCTGCTCCCTTCTCTCTCAATCTGTTCTCAACCTCATCCCTTCCCTTCCACTTCACAGTGTTTTTATTTACCCAAATTCACTTTCCTCCATACCCCACCCTTCTCCAAATCTTCCTTTATTGTCTCCTGGCCTTCCCTTTCTGTTTCCATCATCTTGGCTTGCACTCTCAGCATCCCTTCCTTCCTCCTTCTCAGAGTTACCCTTGGTATACATGCATCCCCCTTTGCCATGACCTTTAAACGTTCCCACACCAATATCTGGTATCCAACAGGCTGTCGGTATCCCATCCTGCCATCTCCAGGCATGTCAAGCATCAGGCTGTGCAGAGCATCCCTGCGAAGGTTTGGAATCTCCAAGCAGGAAACCCAAGGCAGTGCTGTATGCACAGAGTTCTCTCCAAGAGCATGTCTGGTACCTCAGGATGTGGGAGCTATTTTGCTCCTATGAAGACTTGAGACTCCAGCCTGGACTCCAGGGCATCACTGCCCTCAGATGAGCACCTTCCAGCTTTGCAACCAACCCACAAAAAGGGTAATTCTGCATTTTTCTTGCAGTGTCTGCTCAGTGCCAGTAGGGTCTCCTCGATTTGCAGTGAGGAGTCCAGGTGTGGATCCATCTGAGATATGGCCAAAATATTGGAACATGCCCTGTGCTGCTGCTGCATAATGTGGGTTTAGCTTTCAGTGTCTTCTGAAGCAATTGCAATAAAAGAGTTTAACACTCTTTGCTAAAGGGTTTCTTTTCTTTTCTGTCCTCCCTCTATGTTACTAGTGTGTCTTTCATGTCTTCTCTCACTAATACCTCCTTTTCATTTCCTCACTTCTTTCTCTTCCTCCCAGCCAATTTACAAACCCTTTGGCGATGGCAGAGCTGCGTGGGAATGGCTTTACACTGACACAAAGCAGTGGATATGAGGAAGAAATTGTTCCCTGTGAGGGTGGCACAGGTTGGCAAGAGAAGCTGTGGCTGCCCCATCCCTGGTTGTGTTCCAGGCCATGCTGGATGGGGCTCTGAGCAACCTGGGACAGTGGAAGGTGTCCCTGCCCATGGTAGGGGGGTGGAACTGGCTGATCTTGAATGTCTCTTTGTCTTGGTTTGGAGGACAAGTGTTTGTTAAGAAAGGCAGGAGCCTTTTTTTGAAATGGAAAATATAAACCCCCTTTTTTCTAAATTATTATAATTTTGAAATTAAGGGGCTCTCAGGCAAAGATATAGGAGTTAGGAATAACAGTTCTTTACTAGGGAAATTAAAATAGAAATACAGTACTACAAAGCAACAAACCCCAAACCCTGACAAAGTCAGAGTACAACCTGACACCCCATCAGGCAGGGTGTTGGTAGCAGTCCCATTAAATGGTGACTACAGTCCTCTTGCAGTAACAGATGTGGTTCAGGTGAAGCAGTGGTTCTAGAGAAGAATGCAGTTTCCCTCCGAAGGTCCAGTGGTGATGTGGAGAAGTCCTGCTTTCCTCTGGAGTCCAGTGAAGAAAGGGCCACCTTAGTGTCCCAAAACCTCTGTTTTTGTCTTGGTAAGAAATGTTGGGCTCTTCCCCCTGGCTAGAGCATCTCCCAATGGGATGAGGTAATTTTATCAGACACACAATGGGACTCTGCCATTAGCAGAAGATAACTGCCTGGAGGAAGGATGGGTTGTGAAAAGATAAAGAACAATGCCCCACCTGGTTTCAATGGATGGCCCATTAGCAGAATATCTCCCACAGAGATCAGGATCACTGCCACCACCCTCAACAGATGGTGATAGAATAGATGCTTTTGATCACATCCTGTACATGAGGACACCCTTCCAACCCAAACCATTCCATGACTCTATTAATGGGTCAGAGAGGCAGCATCCAGCTTTACAAATGAGGTAATTAGAGGCAAAGCTGGAAATTTAACTCAGTCCCTGATAGGATTGGGCTGACTCCCACTGGGTTTGTTTCTCAGGAGACACCCAGGCTGGGTTTGGTCACTCTGTCTGCAAGCACAGCTTTAGCTCTTAAGCCCTACTCTTCTTCCCAGCACAGATATGAAATCCAGCAGACAAAAGCTGGCATCTTCTCCCTGCACCTTCCCCAATAAAAGAGGAATTTCTATTCCCTGCAGGAGGCTTGTGCAGAAGATGGTTGGTCTGTGTGTGCTGCTTGCTGTTTATTTAACCAGTGTGCCAGGCTGCAGTAAGCCCTAGTTTGTGTTGTTTGTTAAGGAGCATTCAGCAAAAATTTTGCTATAAGATATCACCATGGCAAAAAGAAACATTTCATGGCAATGTTTTCATTCAGTGAAAACTCTGGGGATGCAGAATCCTGTGTCCAGGAGGAAAACCTCGATAAAAAGTGGTGTCAAAGAGTCTATTGTCCTTGTGTATAACAAGTGTGTTTATCTCTCCACACCTGCATTAGGCAAGGAACTTCATCCTGAGTCTGCTGTCCCTCCTTTACTTGAGCAAAGCCACATCCAAAGGGATCTTTCCAGCCCAGGGCAGGTGATTCACAGTTTTCTCTGCTAGAGTGTATCTAACCTGCATAAATACTTAAACACTTGCTGAGAGAGGAGAGCATTTTGCAAGAGATTGATTTGACAGTGCCGTTGTTCAGGCGTTCACACAGGATGTGGGAAACTGAGGTTCAGGTCCCTTCCTCCATGAATATTTAATTATTTATGGAAAGCAGAGCAGCTACAGTAGGGAGGAGTAAGACACAGCAGTGCCTTTGGAGCTGGGGCACTTACAGGGCATGTTGGAGAGGGCAGACAGGATCTCATCCCCAAGTCTCCCACATTCCCGGTGGCTGTCCCAGCCATGGCTTGCTCACTTGCTGTTATCTCAGAGGAAACCTTCCGATCTTGCCCCGGTCCCACTGCAAAAGTTCCTCTGTGTAGTACAAATTACTCCTGTTCTGGCATTTTTCAGCTTTTCAGACCTTTGTTTTTCAGTGTTAATGTTCTTTTATGCTGTACAAATATTTAAAATGCAAATCAAAAGATTTCTGTCTTTCCTGTGACCTCTCAAAGAAGCAGTCTGAATAATTTGCTGTATTTCCAGCCTGGATTCCAGGGCCTACTGGTCTGGGCTCCTGATTACTTCTGTGGCTGAGGAAAAATAATTCAACAAAATAAATTAATGGAGTTTATATTTGGTTTGGACAGTCATAAGGCTTGAGGTCAGGCTTGCAGGAGCAATTTCCGTAGACTAACACTCCCAAGTTGTGCCTTAAGGATCAGGAAAGGAGGTTGTAAAAATGAAACACTCACTCTGAAGAAACATGAGTATTATGTTCTCAGGCCTCACCACAGAGGTGTTGGCTTATAACCTGTTGGGCATTGGGGGGGTTTACTCTTTCCCTTGGTAGAGGCTGAGAATTTTTCCCATTATCATGTTGAAAAACCTGGCCGGGCAGCTCACAAAGTCTTTAATTGCTCAAGACAAAGGAATGGGGTGAGGAGCTGGCTGACTGGCTTGATTTCTGGTGGGGGTGGATTTGAGGAGTCAGGGTAGTTAGTGGTTTGGGTTGTTTTGTCCTCCCAGGGGAACACTCAATGGCTCGAACGCGAAGGAGAAAAGTTCTTTTCCTTTCTGCAGTTTGGATATGCCTGCACCCCTGCACTGCTACCACCTCCTGCTTCTGAGAACAGTGCTGAGCACCGGGACCCAGAAACAGTGAGCGGAGTCTTCCCTCTCCCATCTGGGACACAGCCCTGCCGCCTCGCCTCCCTGCTCCTGCTGTGCTGCCATGGCTGTGAGGGACCTGCCCTGCTCCCCACCAGGACCGCGTGGAGGAGAAGAGTGCCTGTGACTGGAAAAAGGACTGAGTTTTGTTCTGTCTTATCATTGATTTTTTTTCATAGCTGATTTTCTTCTTTGTCTTGTAGATATATCAGTAAAAAACTGTTATTCCTAAACCCGTACTTTTCTGCCTGAGAGCCCCTTAATTTCCAAATTATAGTAAACTGGAAGAGAAAAGATTTTCACTCTCCATTTTAAGAAAAGCTCCTGCCTTTTTCTGGCAACACCTGTCCCCTAAACCAGGACATCACCTCAGGCACTCCTCATGGAGCCCAGGAGCTCAGGCTCACTGTTCCACAAAAATTCCACATGCAGAGGAAGGAGTGGACGTCGTGTGGCAGGTGGGGTGAACTTTTGAAATTTCATTGTGTCTCTGGACTTTCTTCCCAATCCTTTACTCTCCTTCAGTTTGTCACCCCCTTTTTATGCTTGCTGTTTGCACCAGGTCATAGTATTTATGATGTGAAATACCAAAGCTTCATCCTTAAGTTCACACAGTCATCACAGGTCGTTTTTGCTTGGCCTCAGTGTGAACTTTGAGCCTGTCAGATCCAACTTTTCTACTCTGCACCTCAAATACAGATGTCCTGGCTGCTACTTCAGCTAACACTCGTTCTCTTCAAAACTCCCGCCAGCTAAATGCCTTCAAAACCATCAAATTCTCCTTAGAGCAAATGGGTTGTGAATATTCATATCCCTGTTTCCTTATCTTCCAGCTTGCTGAAATTCTCTTTAACTCAATATGGAGTGTAAAACTGAAGGTGTTGCTATCCAGCAGGGAAAGGGCAGGGAAAGGACATGAGTGAGGAGCGGCACCCAAACTACCCATCTGGTCAGTGACTGAGGCAGCTCTGTGGTCAAAGCAGCTAAAGAAGGGCCAGGATCTGATAGACTGCTCCTAAATAGGAGATGGCTGCCTGCAGGCTGGAGTTAGCACTAGGTAGGAAAGGTCAGTTCTTTCCTAGCACAGACAGTGACTTTCCAGCTCCCAGGGATGCTCCCAAACACATATAGTTTTAATGTAACAGACACAGCCTTGTTGCCAAACCCAGCAGGATGAAAGACCTCACTTTTATCTTACTCAATTCACAAAACCTCCAGCTTGTAGGGAAGACTAAGATATGTCCTATTTTGCTGCTTTGTGGAAGGCCATTTAGCAATAAACATGCAGGAGAGGAGGTAAAATTCGTTTCACAATCCACCACCCTGACCTTTGCAGGAAATAAAGCTCTGCTTCGGAGCTCATCAACAACTCACAGTGTGATTTACTGCTGGGGCTCCCTAATTTTATGCTAATGTAACTCTATTGATTTCTGGAGATTTGCAGTGGTATTATATGGGAGGAACACGAAAATAAACTGAGCAGTCAGTGTGATGAGGGGTCTGTGTGACAGAGAGCTTGCCTGTGCTTTTCAATTTTATCATCTGGCCTAATGAAAGCCACTACTTCTCCCTGCACTCCTCAATGCCATCAGTCCAAGCACGGTGTTAGCTTAAAAATGTGCTAAATTACCTTCTCTTTCTGCTGTGTGGATCTACAGCTATTTGTGATTTACTGCCAGTAGGTATTTAAAGGGAAAAAAAGTAAGAAGAAATTTAAATCAATTCAGCAAATGCCCCTAAGTATTACAAACACAGGAAGATTTGTAAATGACCTGTGCTCAGCATATCTGTCACCAACAGGGATGACAATGTTTGGCTGTGTTTTTCCAGTTGATTTGTAACCACCCTGGAGAGCAGTGAAAGTTGGCTGAAATTCTTGTGCTGCCACTTATTTTTCTATTTGTTTGCTGAGCCTTTTTTTTGTCTCTGCACTGAGAACAAATGTTCTCCTTTGGGCTGCTTCTCTGACTTTTTGTTCATGCTGCAGAAGGAAAAACATGAATCCCTTGACAGCTGCTATTCTGGCTTATCAAAGACTTGCTTAAAACACATTAGAGTCAAAGAAAGGCTGTTGTGCAGCAGACACAGGACAACGGGGTAAAAAGATGATGGAAAAACTACTCCTTTGCAAAGCAAAGTTTAGAAAGCAGAGTTTAGTGTGAAGCACAAAAAGTCATACATATTTGCCCTATGGCAGGGAATAAGGAGCGCAAAGATTCTTCTTGGTAGGGAAAAACAAATCCATGGGACCTCCTCAGGTGGAAGAGCATATTCATTATATTTCTGGCAGAGGATTCTCAGTAGGATAGAGAAAGGGTGTCTCATTTTTTGACAGGACAAGCTTTTTACCTTACACTTTGTCCAGAAGCCTGCTTTGGTCTCAGTGTCTGCCTTCTGAACCTGCATGGATTCATTTCCACCACAAGCTCCAGTGTACACCTTCTTTCAGGATGATGCCTGTCAAAACAAATTAAACCACTGGCACTTCCCTCTCTCCGTGTTCTTATCTCTAATGCAAACTAGAAATGAAAGCTGTGCATTTTTTAAAGACAGTCTTGGATTTTGGCAGAATATGGAATAGGGAATATGGCTAGGGCAAAATTATTCTCCACAGAGAAGAGGAACTGATTTAATGTTATTGGGAAGAATAATAGTACTTCTAAATTTCTAGGGAATCATAGGCAAACAGTAATGCCATTTCCATGCAAGCTCGGAAGACCAAACAGGAAAATGATCTAGAGTTACTGAATTTCACTGGCCAAGGCCAAAATCTGAGATTCCAAAGGAAGATGTTAATTCAGGGTGGTAAGGGGTGGACCTGCAGTACCAGAAGCTGTTTGGATTCAGCTGACAGCAGCTCTGAATTACAGGTTAGTTGGTGGTCACAAAATGGATCAAGAACTGACATTCATTCATTTATTCATTCATTCATTCATTATGGGGGACACAAAGGAATGTTTTCCTTACCCTACATCCATCCGCTCAGTATTTTACAGCTGGCAAAGACAGGGGAGCTGCAGGGATGGCTACCCAGAAGCAGGGAAGAATTCAGGGAATAAGGGAGAAGAGTTGTACTTGGGTTCCCCATCCTAGCTCCCAGCTAGCCTTAGAACCTGCTGCAAAGGATCTTGTCTCTTGCCTTTCACCCAAGGTGCTGCCTGTGGAATATTTATTTCCACATAAATACACACATACTCTTGGTGCACTTCCAAAGGTTTTCTGGTTTGCTAGAGCATGAAGGGGAAGTAAATAGCACACACAGGCTGCCTTCCCACTGCAAGCAGAGAGGATCAGATTCAGACCACAACAGCACAGAGTGGCCAGTCCTCTGCAGCCAAACATCCCCTCAGCCAAGCTGGGCCCATTGCTTGATGCTCTCCAGAATTATCAGGGAATATTATCATTTGTATCAGTCCCCATATTCCAGTGCAAGATGTGGCAGAGAGTAAGAGGCACCCACCAAAGTAATCTCTGCCTCTGGGGGCTATGACAGGAGTAGGGGTGTGGGACTGCCCTTTTGCTCAGGCTGGGAGGGAAGGAGTGATTAACACAGAGGAGCAGCTGCAAGAGTCCCAGGCTGTGCTTCCCATTTCTTATTCTGCCTGGGAAACTGGGAGACAGTCAGGAGTGAGTCTGAGGGGTGGGGAGCAGGAGGATTAGGGACAGGAGCCCTTTGGGGTAGGTGTGGGAAGCACAGGCGCCGTGCAGCTGTGAATCCAGGGCTGACAGCAGGCATGGCAGGACTGCCACATTCCCCACTCTGCCTGGAATTACCTCACTACCAGCATCTCTTCCACAAAAGCTCTTTCACACCTTCTACAAATGTGTAAAAGTAAACAAACTCCCACTATGGGTAAAAAAACTCTGCCAGTATAAGAAATCTCAAGCAGGTTTTTTTTCAAGCTGAGGAAAAGTGCACAAAGGTTATGCTGGTTTGTTAAGCTGTATGTGCATGAGGATTTTGTGATCTGCTCCCACTTTTCACAGGACATATCCAGGCTTCCTATAGGTTTGAACAGGTATATTGCAAAATATCCCTTTTACTCCCTTCAAAGGGAAACATTTTTTTCTTCACCAGTATTTGCTCTACAGTGGGTTGAGCTCATCCTTCATGTCCCTGCAAACCTAAATGGAGAATTACATAGGATCATGTTTGGGTATCTGCTGAGAGTTGGTGGGTATAGAGGCATATTCATAGGGTAAACGAAATTCCATTGTTCCTTTGATTCAATTCCAACCACAGAGAGCAGGGCAGTTAAACATATGAACTCAACTGGGATTTTAGTACAAATTTTCCACTGAAAATTTCCATGGCTGAAAATCCTGTTTTTCTTAAAACAGTAGCATGAACTAAAGTACAGTAATTTCACGATTATAAGCCGCACCTTTTTCATTGAAGAATCCAGCCTACCCCAGTAGTGCGGCTTATATTCAGGTGCGGCTTATCTATGGACAAATCCCAGCAAAATGCCAACTCGGAAGTGAGAACCGGCCAGGGAGGGCACCTGGGGCTGCCTTTAAAGGCTTCACTGGTCTATGAAAACTGTTTGCAACTTGAGCACCTGACACCAATTTGTGTCTGTTACTAATTTGTTACTTTGTTACACATGGATCCTCGCTTTAAAAAAAAAAAAAATAGGTGCATTTTATATTCAGTTACAGCTTCTAAATGGACAAATCCCGTGGTCTACCCGGCTACCGAGAGGTACAGCTTATAATTGTGACATTACTGTACAATACATGCCCCCTGCCACTAAACAAAACCAAACATCTACAAAAATCTGTGTGTTTTCAACAACTCAGATGCTGGGAGCCCTTGGACCCAATGCCATCATGGTGGTTTGCCTCCTGTTCTTCAAGGCATTTCTGAGTGTAAGTGCTCAGTTGGAATTAGAATATGAAATTACCTGTGAGAAAGTTCAGTGCATCCAGGTCTACATATATTCCAAAAAGTGCTAGATAAACTGTTGCCATAAGAAAGTTCATCAACCTTGCAGCTGAAGAAGAAAACAAGGGATAAAGATTTTCTCCTAACTCCAGGAAGCTCAGGATGATGCTGATCTGAGGAGGGCTAAAGGGCTTGGTGAAGGCACACACAGGAGCACCAGCTGCATCACATGGTTGTGTCACGGCAGAAAATCATAAAATCACAGAAAGGTTTGGGCTGGAAGGGATCATAAAGATCATCCAGTTCCAACCCACCTGCCATGGGCAGGGACACCTTCCACTAGACCAAGTTGCTCAGAGCCCCATCCAGCCTTGCCCTGGACACTCCAGGGATGGGGCAGCCACAGCTTCTCTGGGAAACCTGTGCCAGGGCCTCATCACCCTCACAGGGAACAATTTCTTCCCAATATCCAATCTAACCCTGCTCTGTGTCAGTGTGAAGCCATTGCCCCTTGTCCTGTCACTCCAGGCCCTTGTCAAGAGTCTCTCTCCATCTTTCCTGTGGCTCCCTGCAGGCATTGGAAGGGACAATGAGGTCACCCCAGAGCCTTCTGCTCTCCAGGCTGAACAATCCCAATTCCCTCAGTTTTAAATCCCAACAGAGCTGCTCCATGCCTCTGATCCCTTGGTGTCCCTGCTCTGGCTCCAGCAGCTCCCTGTCCTTGCTGTGCTGGGATCCCAGGGCTGGAGGAGCTCTGCAGGTGGGGCTGAGCTGAGAGAGGCAGAGGAGCAGATTTCCCCCCTCATTCAGAGTATCTGCACATTACTTCTACTGATGGTCTTTGTAGTGTTAAATGGTGCTTGGGAGTCACCAACATGAGCTCCTCAGACCTGTGCGGCAGCAGGAGTCTCACATGAAGGAATCAGCCATTGCTTTGGGAAGGGCTGGTTGCAAATACAGGCCTGGCACGATGGGTGCTGACAAAGGAACTCCATGGAGCCAGCACCTTGCTTTCTCCAACAAACTGTCAAGCTAAGGGCAAGACACATGAAATCACTGCTTCTAAAAGGAGATGTAAGCCTCCAGAAACAGAAAGTGAGGCCACTCTCCTAAACACTTTGTCAGTCTTCTCTGGGAGCAATCCTGATATAAACCCACTCACCAGTACAAAAAATAAAAACTGCTTCTTTTGCAGGAGGAAAGACAACTGCATTTGTTAGAGAGGAGCAGATTGGATAGAAACTGTTTAAGAAAATATCTTTCTTGAATTTCAGGATACTGGGGAACACTGGAGCTGTGGCAGTGTTTTGGGTCTTGCAGGTGGAAAGCAAAAAAGAAAGGAAACTTTGTTGTATCTAGATGTGGAGTGTAGAATAATTACTTGTCCCCCCTGCCTTCCTATGTTTCACAGATGCCAGCGGTGGGAAGGGTTTTGCTGAGGGAACTCTCAGGTGCCACCATGTTTGCCTCAGAGTAGATGTGTGCAGGTGTTTCTGAATGGTCCCTGTCTGAGAGTGATAAACAACTGAGCTGTTTCACTGGTGTGGGAGCAGGCAAATTTCATAATTCTACCTTGCAAACAAAGATATGAGACCAAACTGAAGAAGTTCCAGTTCAGCTAACAGTGGAGGCACCACATAGTCGCTCCTTACCCACCTCTGTCACTACTGATTTGGAGAAAAACGGCAGCTAGGCAAAGTGTGGCTTTATCTGGAGATACTGCTCCATGGGTGTTTCCATTTCATGGATTAAATTTCCTTGTGAAGCCATCAGAGGATTGCATGGGCCTTTGCTAGGAAAACTGCAGCATTAGCATGTGACCTGAGAAAAATATCATCACTGAAATTATTATAATGGTCACTTTTGTATCCTCAGGGAGGGGCAAGGCATGTTTAATATTGCACCTGGCTGTGCCCTTGCTGCCAGGGGGAGCATCCCTGTCCTGGGGACACCATCCCTATCCTGGGGGCACCAGACCCAGCATTGCCAGCCAGGCCAGGGAGGGATTGCCCACTCTGCTCTGGACTAGGGCAGCCTCACCTCGAGTGCTGGGACAGCTTTGGATGTCGCAATAGCAGAAAGGTCCAACACTATTAAAGAGCTATGTCAAGAGATGCTTAGGTTAGTGTTTTGGGTTGCAATGCAGGATGTGACCAAAAGTATCTATTCTATCACCATCTGTTGAAACCAGGTGGGACAGTGATCCTTATCTCCAGAGGGGGATATCTTCTGTTAATGGGCCATACATTGAAACCATGTGGGGCAGTGTACTTTATATTTTTCTCAACCCATCCTTCCTCCATGGAGGTGTCTTCTGTTAATGGGCCATTGAGTCCCACTGTATAACTGATAAAATTACATCATCCTTGGGGGATGCTCCAGTGAGGGAGAAGAGCCAAGCCTTTCCTACCTAGATAAAAATCTGAGATTTGGAACATCAAAGCAGACTTTTTCCATTGGTTTCCAGAGGAAAACCAGACCTTTCCACATCATCACTGGACCTTTGGAGGGAAATTGCATCTTTCTATGAAGCACTGCTTCAATTGAACCACATCTGTCACTGCAGGAGGATGAAGCCACCATTTAGTGGGACTGCTACCAACACCCTGACTGACAGGGTGTCAGATTGTATTCTGACTCTGTCAGTGTTTTGGGGTTGCTTGCTTTTGGTTTTTTTTTGTAATACTGTATTTCTATTTTAATTTTCCTAGTAAAGAACTGTTATTCCTATTCCCATATCTTTGCCTGAGAGCCCCATAATTTCAAAATTATAATGATTTGGAGGGAGATGGTTTACATTCTCCATTTCAAAGAGAAGCTCCTGCCTTTTTTAGCAGACACCTGTCCTCCAAACCAAGACAATTGGATTTCAGGAAGAGGTTCTTCCCCCAGAGGGTGGCAGGATGCTGAATAGGCTCTCCCAGGCAGTGCTCACAGCACGAATCCAGACAGAGCTCAAGAAGTGTTTGGACAAAGCTCTTGGATACATGGTAATTCTTGGGCTGTTCTGTGCAGGGCCAGGAGTTGGACTGGGTGATCCTTGTGCTTCCGCTCCAGTTCAGGACATTTTATGATTCTATGAAACTGCTCCCAGCGAATCTTCAGCAAGTTACAACATAGAATCAGCCCTCCATTTCCATTTATAGCCTAATTCCCTTGATCTTTGTAGCACTAAGTGGTTACCAGTGTGTCATGCAGGCCCAGATTACAGCAGCTTTTCCAGGCAATAGAAAGGCGATGTCAGAACAGTGAGAAGACTTTGGTTTCTCTGAAGGCTACAATGAGTAAAGCAGGTTCAGCACTCCCATTTCCACCCACAGATGGGAAGACGGATCCAATTCCATACAGATGGTGAGCTGTGTGAGCAAGAAGTTCCCGTTCTGCATCAGCCTGCTGATGTGCCTCCTGCCAGAGGGCATCTGCAGGGTGAGCACTGCCAGTTTCCAGCCCGGGTGCTTCCCCCATTCCAGCAGCACTGCTTATACAAACAGGGAGAAGGCACTGCATCCCACCATCCCTCCTCAGCTCCTTCAGACCCGGGGAAACAGGAAATCTACACATTTATCACTCAGAAAGGCACTTTGGTGACAGTGGAAAATATTACACACAGCCATAAAAATAGTCGTGTCTCCTACCCAACGACAGCATTATTTCAATGTGATGGATGGCTTAAACCAAATAAAATTACTTTCAGAGGCAAACCTTGAACTTCAGGGCTCTTTATTAGATATGTAAAGCTTCATCCACCAGGGTTCTCAAGCAGCTGTTTAAACATGCAGAGTTTTAATGAAGTCAGCAATGCTCCTGATGTGTTTCAAGCAGTCTTTGCTGGATCCATGCCCATAAAACAACTCTGCTGCCCTTAATTGTGGAGGTGTTTAATGGCCCAGGTGCCAGACAGTGGATGTGGTCACCATTCCTGTCACCCAGAGGGAGATGAAGGCATGTTTTAGGCCAGGTTCAAATAGTACTGTTTTTTTATCAGTTTCAGCAGTGCTATTTCCACTCCAAATATTATAGACCAGCATCACAGAGTTGTGCCTCCTCCCAAAAGCTTAGTTATTCTTGATGTATTATTCACTTATTCAGCCAAGAGAAATTCACAGTGCAGAGTGTATTTTAACCCTAGTTTTGGAAGGGGTCTGCTACAGCTGGCATTATTTATGCATGTGAAATTCCAGATACACATCTGACCAAAGTACCAATGAGTATTTTCAATCTCCATGGAATGCCTACTAGTGATGTTCCAAAACATCTTCCTCAGACTGCCTGTGTAGCTAATTTTTCTTTCTATTCATTCTTCCATCTCTAACCAGTGAAAACATGGACACCACTGTATTTATCCAACCTCATTTGCCATCTCAGCTGGGCAGAGACTGAGCTGGAAATGCCAACCAGGTCGGTGGCAGTGCCTATATTGCAGGCTGGTTATTTGGGCTGGGTCTGCAAATGCAGGAAATCCAGGCAGTGCTGGCTCCTGTAGCCCAGTGACACAGCTGATCACCAGCCAACACTGCTTCAGACAAGCAGGAGCTCTCTCTTGGCTCTGTTGGCCATCATTGGGATCTCCATGCTCAGAGCACTTGCTTAATCATGGACATCTGATGCCATCTGAGGCTGATGAGGATGTCCCTGCTCTGACTTTCAGCTCCTGCTGCAGGAGAGTTCTCCATGCTGTAATTCCCCAAGCACCTCTGGGATACCCTAGGAAGCTCACTGCTTATTTATTGCAGACCTTGTTACTCTAGAAGAGTTAGTTGTGTCAAGGACCAGAGGTTTTTGCTTTGTCCTCTCAAGAGAGATGGGCCTAGAGGGATACATTTACAACTGACATTGACACAATTAAGAATGTTTGCTTTGAAACCAAAACTTCCTGCACCAAGACCCCATTGCTTATGAGAGTTATTAGTCAAGCTACAGTTTTAAACTTGTGAATTAAGTAATCTCTTATAAAAAATAAAGTCTAGTGGTCAGACAGTTGAAAGAAGTAGAATATTCAAAGTCAGTTATCAAAACATCCAAAGGAAGTAAATTTTGAAGGTATTGATGAGACTATTTCTCCCAGACATCTATCAAACATCTGAGACATTCAGATATCCAGAATCAGAATAGACTGCAATTTATTTACCTGATCTATGCAGGCTAACGTAACTGGGGTTTTAAGTAATAATTTATTGATAGCCACCTATTTGTGAGCACTATATAATCCCCTGGGATTGTGGCATATTTTCAGACAATCAGAGAGGAGAAAGGATGCAAACATAACAATTTTTTTTATGTGATTTTTGCAAAGCAATATATAAAACATCAAAATAACAAGATCATTGCTTTTGTGCAACCATACAGTAACTGTTCCAGGGTTTAGGACTGACCTGTGCAAAGAATTTTTGATTTGTTGTAGCTCAGTTTCTCCAGTGGAAAATGGGCACTCTGCTGCCACAAACAAGAAGTACTGTATGAATTAGGCTACTGATGTGTTGTCTCTGATTCTGTTTACAACTGGTAAAGGGTTATTGGCATGGCAGACTTGTGTGGGTCAGGCAGACATTCTGTTCTCCACAGAGTGCTGGAATGCTGGTGTGCAGAGGTGGCTGCGTGGGCTGGCAATTGTGGTGCTGTTGACTCTCATCTGTCCATGATGGCATCATTAGTTCGCAGCTCTGAAGAGAGCCCTTGTCATGCTCATTACCATCTGAGCAGAAAGTCATTCCCTGAGCAGAGCTAGCCTGGGTGAACAGACAGAATGCAGGAGGAGATATTGGGGAGCACTACCTGGGAAAGGAACCCCGGGGTCCTGGTTGATGGCCAACTGGACTTGAGCCAGCAGTGCCCTGGAGCCAAGAGGGACATTCCTGTCCTGGGGACACCAGGCCCTGTATGGCCAGCCAGGCCAGGGAGGGATTGTCCTGCTCTGCTCTGGGCTGGGGCAGCCTTACCTCCAGTCCTGGGGGCAATTTTGGGTCCCACAACATAAGAAAGAGCTAATGCTGTTAGAGAGTGTCCAAAGGAGGGCCACCGGGATGGGGAACGACCTGAAGGGGAATCCACATGAGAAGCAAATAATGTCACTTGCTCAGCTGGAGAAGAGCAGACTGAGGTCAGAGCTCACAGCAGTTCTGCAGCTTTGTCACGAGAGGAAGAGCAGGGGCAGGCTCAGATCTCTGCTCTGTGTGACAGGGACAGGACCCAGGGAACAGCTGGAGCTGTGTCAGGGGAGAGTCAGGCTGGATATCAGGGAAAGGTTCTTTCCCCAGAGGGTGTTGGGCACTGAACAGGCTGCACAGGGAATGGTCACAGGCCCAAGGCTGCCAGAGCTCCAGGAGTGTTTGGAGAACTCTCTCAGGAATGCACATGGTGGGATTGTTGGGGTGTCTGTGCAGGGCCAGGAGTTGGGATGGATGATCCTTGCTGGTCCCTTCCATCTCAGGATATTCTGTGTTTCTGTGGCTATGTCAACTGCAGGGAATGCTAATCGGACAGATAAGCTGATTTTATGAAACACAAGGGGTAGGTTACAAAGTGCCGGTCAAGGAAGCTGATCCTATACCCTGAAAAGCTAATGATGATATGCAAGGAGGTAGCCAGACATCCCACTGCTTGGTCAAGGTGAAGACTGGTAGGAAGGTGGGCACCTTCTTCCTTGAAACTTAAACCCAGGCAAAATTGATCTCTGCTTAGGTCTGATTACAAGCACGAATCTCAAGTTGGGTTCATCAAGTTTCAGGACAGGAGCTGAGTATTGAGTGAAATCAGTGCTCAGATTTCTAGTAGGTTGTCTTGGTTTGAAATGGTGTCTACTAAGGAAGGCAAGAGCCTCTCTTGAAAAATGTAAACTACCTCCCTCCAAATTACTATAATTCTGAAATTAAGAAACTCTCAGGCAAAGATATGGGAACAGGAATAACAGATCTATACTAGGAAAAATTAAAAAATAAAAATACAGTAATACAAAACAACAAGACACTGACAGAGTCAGAATATAACCTGACACTGTAAGTCAGACTGTTGGTAGCAGTCCCATTAAATGGTGACTGCAGTCCTCCTGGAGGGACAGATGTTCTGTTGAAGCAGTGGTTCTATAGAAGAGTGCAGTTTTCTTCCAAAGTTCCAGTGATGATGTGGAATGGTCAGGTTTTCCTCTGTAAACCAGTGGAAAAAGGCTGCCTCGGTGTTCCAAATCTCAGGTAGGAAATGTTTGGCTCCTCTCCCAATGGGATGAAGTAATTTTATCAGTAAAACAGTGGGACTCAATGGGTGATTAACAGGAGATATCTCCTGGAGGAAGGATGGAAGGTGCAAAGACAAAGAACAATGCCCCACCTGGTTTCAATGGATGGCCCATTAGCAGAATATCTACCCTGGAGATAAGGATCACTGCCCCACCTGGTTTCAACAGATGATGATAGAATAGATACTTTTGGTTACATCCTTCATTACAACCCAAGACACAGGTCCCAGTTATATTTAGACTCAAGCTCAGCTCTCAGTCTGGGGATCTACAGCTGCAGAAAGGAAGGTGATGAATGTAAGTGGTTTTAACTAGAAACCACTTCAAACTAAGAAGCAGAAAGTGATGATTTCTATTATCTGGTTATATGAAGAATAAAATGGTCTCAAGGCAAAAAAAAAAAAAAAGAAAAAAAAAAAAAAGAAAAAAAAAGAAAAATTCTAAAAGAGCTGCTTAAAAGGGGAGTCCTGCACAATTTTCCTCTGCCTCTCCTCAGATTTTGGATTCTTGTTCAAGCTGGAAACTGGAGAGGAGGAATTCTGATTTAGTTTTTTCATTTGGGATTGTTATGTTGGCTTATTTTTGGCTTGTATCTGCTTTCCAAATAGGGAAGTTACATCAACATTTGCATTTTTACTCTTGTTTTAACCCATTCTCAGGCTCATCTTCAAGACAAACACTTGGGACCCCTACATGTATTTGAAACATTTTTTTTCTTCACCAGAGTTGATTTTACTTTTTATTTTCTCTGATTGAAAGTGGAAAAACAGAACAAGTGTCACTTTAGCAAACTCTTCTGAATCACATGTACTTAGGCAGATAAGGGCCCAGAAAGGACCATGTAGATCTGGTTCTATCAGGATTAAAGCCTCCAGGAGGGCAAACACAGAAGGCAGCATGCCAGGGGTGCTCATGATGTGTCTTACCTTGTTTTAGGTGTGTGTCAGGTCTAATGTTGATATCTGTGTCTCTAGGAACTGAAATGTTAAATTGAGTCTAGAGTGTCTCCCTAGAGAGATCAGCACGACTCCCACCTCTTCCCTGTGTCCTGCTGTATGACATGGTATTATCAGCAGAACAGGATGTTTATCTGTGTCCAGTTACTGCTGCTCCCTCTTCCTCTTTCACCTGAGGTCAATCTCAACAGCCAATCTCAGCAGGACTTCAAGGGCTTTAAATACATTCCTACAGACTCTGTAGGACTGCACTTGGTTTGAATAATACAGAATGTTTCTGCTGTGGACCTCATCTAGACCTCCACCAACAAGTCAGTGCTCAGTCTGCTCTTGCTCTGCTTCTCATCTTGTGTAGTTCAAAACCACTTTCCTGTTCTCCTAGAGCTCCCAGGCACCTTCCTGCTCCCTTCTTGTCTGCTTGGTGGGCCTGCTGCTGTGCCAGCACTGTGTGCTGTGTGCCTGCAAGCCTATTTCTGTGCACACCAGATCAAGAAGGCTCTCCAGTGCCACAACTGAATGGACAGAGCCTCTCATCTGCCCCACTCCCACTCTGTGGATTTTGACTGGTGCTTCCCACCAGCAGAAGGCAAACTGTGTCACAGGAGAGCACCTAAATCACAGAATCATTCAGGTTGGAAAAGACCTCTGACATCATCAAGTCCAAGCTGTGACCAAACACCAGACCATGGCACCCAGTGCCATGTCTAGACTTTCCTTAAACACTTCTGGGGATGGGGACTCACCACTAACCTGGATAGCCCCTTCCAATATTTAATCATCCTTTCAGTAAAGAAGTTCTTCCTGATGTCCAAGCTGAACCTCCCCTGGTGCAGCTTGAAGCTGTTTCCTCTCATCCTATCCCTTTTTCCATGGCAGCACCTGGCTGCATCCTCCTGTCAGAGAGTTGTGCAGAGCCAGAAGGTTCTCCCTGAGCCTCCTTTTCTCCAGGTTGATCCCCTTTCCCATCTCCCTCAGAGCTCCTCAGGACTTTTGCTAAAGGCCCTTCCCCACTTTGTTCCCTTCTCTGGAAATGGTCCAATCCCTCAATGTCCATGTTGCAGTGAGGTTCCCAGAACTGGACACAGGATCTGAGGTGTGGCCTCAGCAGTGCCCAGTACAGGGGGACAATCTGCTCTGATCCTGCTGTCCACACCATTGCTGATCCCAGCTGAGTGCCATTGGCCTTCTTGCCCACAAGTTGGTTCACATTCAGCCACTGTCACAAGCACCCCCAGGCCTTTTCTCTTTCCAGCCATTCTGCCCCACACTGGAGCACTGCAGGAATCTGTTGGGGCCAAAGTGTAGGACCCAGAATTTAGCCTGGGTGAACCTCAAGTCTCCCCTAATGACCACAGCAGTCTAATTGTCTCCTATCTTTGAGGCCTTTGCCTCCTGGAAACAGTGGATAAGAAAGATCCCTTGCTAAGGGAACACTTCTGACCATACAGGAAACTGTCTGAATGTCCATCATCTGTGAGGACAGCCAGCACTGCTCTGGAAGGCAGCCTGCAAAGGGCTGTGTCCTCTGGGAACAGAGTCCACCCACTGATTTCATCTCCAGCCAGACAGTCTTGTGTTATCCTCAGCTGGCATTCCTTCGCCATGCAAGCTGGAGGCTTTTCTGCCCTGCCCCCAAATCCAGGGCTGTGTCAGATTACAGTGTAAGATGTAACCAAAAGTATGTATTCTATCACCACCTTCATAAACTGTTAAAGCAGGTGGGGCAGTGTTCCTTATCTCCTTCCTGATTCACCCCTGATAACAGTCTCCATAGGATATCTTCTGCTAATGGGCCATCAAGCCTCACTGCATGATAAGATTACATCATCCCATTGTGAGATACTCCATCCAGGGGGAGGAGCCAAGCATTCCTACCTGGATATCACCTGAGACTTGGAACACCATGGGCAGCCTTATCCACTGCATTCCCAGAGCACAAGAGCTCCATAACCACCACTGGACCTTCAGAGGAAGACCAGACCCTTCTACAGTATCTACCGCTTCAACAGAACAACAGCCATCACTTCAAGAGGACTGCAACCACCATTTAATCAGACTGCTACCACCACTGTGACCAACAGAGTGCCAGTTCTGACTTGGGATCTCCCACGGGTTTATTTCAAACTAGCACAAGGGCTGGCTGTAATTTGTGCAATACTGCTCCAATTTCTTTCCCTAATTCCTATTTTCCCCAGGGGTTGCTCTCTGTAAATAGGCTTCCTTCCACAAAGATATCACAAGGTATAAATTTCCCACCATTCTTTATGAGCCGTTCCTGCCTTTCCATATTTTTTTTTAAATGCTGTTCTGGTCTTTCTGTACTTACCTAGGTAAAACCTTTTCAGAACCCATCCCCCTTCAAATATAAATTGCTTCCTCTTTCCTTGTGCCTCCTCTTTTTCATATAATTTTTTGTCTTTTCTAATTAAACTCCTTGCAATGCTAAGATGCTAATAAAATCAGAGGGAGAAAGGATATTTTTTTTGAGCCAGAGCTTGCTTGAAAGCTAATAACCTTGCTAAAGCAGATTTAAGAGATGCTAGGTGCAGCCTTGCTCTGTCTGCAAACCTTGACTCAGCACATATGCAAACAGGCTCCAAAAATAGCTTGCACTTTCCCAATTCACATGTGATGCATGTGCCATAATTCTGTACTGTGCTTTCCAAAAATAGCACTCACACTCCATTGGCTGGTCTAAATCCATGGACATTTAGCTTTTTCAACCCAGGCATCAAAGCACGTGGCTGCACAGCTTTTTCATAGAGGGATTTTTCTCCTGGCGCCTCCCCCTCTATTCACAAAAATAAAGAAAATTATCCCTTCCCTGTGCAATTGCTTTAGATCCCCGTGGCAACTGCAGAAACCCCTCGTGAGGAGAAGTGACGCTAGGTGTTGGCTTAGAGGTATTTTTAGCTTCTTGCCGTGCTTAGCAGCTGGGAGCAAAGAGGTAACCCATCACCTTGAAGCCAGCCAATTCCCCTGGAACAGCAGCAAGGGCTCTGCAGAGCAGCAACCCAGAAACCACAGCCTGACAAGCAGGGCTTGTCTGCACATGGATATAAGCAAGGAGCTTGGTTACAGACTGAATTAAGGATTCTCTCCCGTATTTCAGGGATAGAGACTGAATGAAGTGCTCTCTTCTGTATTTCAGGGATAGAGACTGAATGAAAAACTTCTGTATTTCAAGGCTAGATGAATGAAAGGCTTCTCTCCTGTATTTCAGGGGAGCAGGTGAGTTTTTGGGATAGAACTGAAAAGGCAGAGCACTGAGCTGATCACTCAGATCAAGGCCAGGGTAGATGGGGCTCTGAGAAACCTGGGCTAGTGGGGGGTGTCCCTGCCCATGGAGGGGGGTGGAACGAGATGAACTGCAATGCCTTTCCAACCCAGACCATTCTATGATTTTGTCATGACCATTTATTTGGAATAAAGCAGCCAGGGAGTTGGAGAGCCATGTTTGCATAGTCCAGCACAACTCCAGGGCACTACAGGTTTCCACTCACACTTCAGATCTTGGTTCCACACCCACTGTGGTACAGGCATAGCAACAGGACACAGTAAGTCTACACCCCTTGAAAGGACACTGCAAATTCCTTTGAGGGCATCTGTTGCTAAAGCAAATATGATGCAGCCACAGAGCAAAAGCACATAAAGTGTCCTTTCAAACACAGCCCAAAATGTGCAAGAATAAGTCTGTCCCACCAGGTCTAATGGCAGAGCAGGTGCTGCTCTTCCTGCAGCTGTGATGAGCAGCTCCTATGTGTGCTATCTAGTGCAACAGAAACGTGAGGAACATCCATACCTTGTTTTCAGTGGTCCTGTTGGATGATCCAACACTGCTTTAATCCCTTATCAGTGGTCATTAGTTGTGCAACAGAGAAGAGAAGAGAAGAGAAGAGAAGAGAAGAGAAGAGAAGAGAAGAGAAGAGAAGAGAAGAGAAGAGAAGAGTAATACATGAGTCTTTATCACTTAGCAGATAAGGTCTTCAAGTGCCTGTAGGGGTAAGAACAGATCTGAAGCAAAGGACAGCATACCTTCTTGGGGCTGTGCTGTGCAGGGTTAGCCCTGGTGGCCTTGGTGATCCTTGTTGGTCTTGTCCAGCTCAGGAGGTTCTATAATTCTGTATTCTGTGATCTATCAGGCTGATAACACTGATATGTTCTCCAAGCATGAGGAAAGGAATTTAATCTGCAGAAAATCCAGGGGCTGAAAGACAGCCTGGGCCAAACTCATTTGGGATCAATACTGCAGGGTGCCAAGTACTTACTGACAGCACACCACACCTCCTTTCCCTTATCTAAATAGCCTGCTACTACCACTACCTCACTTATCAAGTCCTGCTTTATACTTATTGAACTCCAGCAGCTTTGCTCCTAAATATACCAGCACACAAATATGCTGGCATGACTCAGAGGAGGTAATATCAGTGGGGATTTTTTTTTAATAGCAGGAATGTTTAAAGATAAAAATTAATGCAGCTACTTCAGGGGCAGAGAGAGAAGTCAAGGAACTGGCAGCTCAAATCCCATTACCTGTGGGTATCTTTGCAAGCAGTCACAGCCTCTGACCAAGGGCCTTCAGATCTGCTTCAGCTCATGGTGGGGATGCTTAAGCCTTACAAATAGGCACCAAAGGGGAAACTTCTTGAGGGTTTGCAGCTTTCCTTCTGTTCAGCCATCTTCACTGCAACACCAGCATCTAACACCACATTATTCCCTAGGAAAATAGGGGAATTTTTGCCAGAAAGAACCTGGGGGTGTTGCTGGGTGAGAGCTGACCCTGCCCTGGTTGTGTGTGCTGGGAACCAGAACTCCCTGTGCTGGGCTGAGCCCCCAGAGTGGGCAGCAGGGGAGGGAGGAGGGGATTCTGCCCCTCTGCATTGCTCAGGTGAGACCCCCTTGCCCTGCCGAGCTCCTCCAGCCCTGGGATCCCAGCACAGCAAGGACAGGGAGCTGCTGGAGCCAGAGCAGGGACACCAGGGGATCAGAGGGATGGAGCAGCTCTGCTGGGAGGAAAGGCTGAGGGAATTGGGATTGTTCAGCCTGGAGAGGAGAAGGCTTTGGGGTGACCTCATTGTCCCTTCCAGTGCCTGAAGGGAGCCCACAGGGAAGATGGAGAGAGACTCTTGACAAGGGCCTGGAGTGACAGGACAAGGGCCAATGGCTTCACATTGACACAGAGCAGGGTTAGATTGGATATTGGGAAGGAATTGTTCCCTGTGAGGGTGGTGAGGCCCTGGCACAGGTTTCCCAGAGAAGCTGTGGCTGCCCCATCCCTGGGCCATCCAGGGCCAGGCTGGATGGGGCTCTGGTCTAATGGAAGGTGTCCCTGCAGAGGATTCAGAAATGGATCATCTTTTAGGTCCATTCCAACCCTGCCATTCTATGATTTTATGATTCCTATCCCTCCTGTCCCAGCCTTCAAATTCCATCAGATTTTCAGATTCCTACAAGCCACTCCTTTGGGACAGCAGTGCTCCAAGCTGCTGATACCCAGTGAAAGTGCAGCAGTGACCTGGGGCTGCTGACTGGGCAGGGGTCACAAAGGGACCCTGAAAGGATGTCCCTGAGATGGAGGCTCTGCTCCATTCCCCCATGACCTGAGTGGGCTCAGCTCTTGCTGGAACACCCCCTCTGCTCAGCAGTGCAGACAGAGCCCACAGCCCCGCTGAGCTGGCACAGACTGTGGGCAAGAGCAGTGCAGAGTAGCTGGTGTGTGGCAGACAGGCTGGCAGCTCTGCTCCTGGGTCATCACGGGGCTCCTGGATGTCACCATGCAGATGTGGGTGGAGATGAGAGCAGGGATGTGAGCATGCTCCCGGCTGCCATTCCCTCTGAGGAAAGGCAGCCTCATTTATCTGGAGCTCTGAATAAATTCCCTGCTTACCTCCCAGCCATCTGCTGTGGCAGTTGTACCTTCAGAGGCAGCCAACCAGCTCAGCTGCCAGCAGCATGAAGAAGAGCTGGTGCCTTCTCAGAGCATAGGGCTGCTGCCAGCAGAGCTTGAAGTCAGGCAGTGCTCCTGGGGGCTTACAAATGGTTATTCTTTGTCCAGTGGCATGAAATGTAAGAAAAGCATGAGGCACCTATGATGAAATGCAAACCTAGGCAAAACCCCCCTGGTTTGGTTGCAATTGTGAGTCTCAGGTTAGGTTCACAAAAGTTCAAAGGTCTCTCCTGGTGAACTTGAGATGAGACTTTTGAGAACCAGAACTGGTTGCTGGGAAATTTAGAGCCCTTTGAGATCAAGATATGAATGAGAAGGCAAAAACAAAGGGGCAGGTTTGTGCAAGAGGCAGTGACTCTTTGTTTGGGAGGGCTGAGTGCCCAGTCAGCAGCCCCAGGTCACTGCTGCACTTCCACTGCAAACTGGGTATCAGCAGTTTGGAGCACTGCTGTCCCAAAGGAGTGGCTTGCAGGAGGAATCAGAAAATCTGATGGGAGTTGAAGGGCTGGGACAGGAGGGATAGGAATAATTAAATCACAGAATGGCTGGGTTGGAAGGGACCTAAAAGGTCATCCATTTCCAAATCCCCTGCCAGGGGCAGGGACACCTTCAACTATCCCAGGTTGCTCAGAGCCACATCCAGCCTGGCCTTGGACTCCTTCCTGCAGGATCCTGTGGATGGTAGCTGTTTGGTCAAACTCATGGAAGAAAAATCCTTTGGAGGTTTATATTTGAAAAAATTCCAACTTATGAGCTTCTGGACATTTCCTGGGTTGGGGAAATGGACTCAGAGCAAGAGCAGCACAAAGAGTCATTCCTGTGCACTGCATTATTTCCTTGACCAGCACTCAGGGTTCAAAGGTGCAAAAGTATTTACAATCTCAAGTTTTACTGAAACAAGGGAATTTAAGTTTCTATGCCTTTGTGATTCTGCAGAAGCGTGGCTCACCACCTCCCACAGAGACTTTTGCTTTTTCCCATGACATTCACACAAGTGGCTGATGAAGGAGGTGCTCCACATGTGTCCATGGTCTGTAAAATAATGTTCAAAGGCACAGCTGAGCTAGTACAGCCCAAGGAACAAATCCATGTAGTTGAAGGGGAGGAATTGTCCTCTTGGTCAGTGTTGTCTACAGCAGGAAGTATAGAAGGGACATTGGCTTAAGCATCCATGAAAAGATGAAATTCAGACATCATCCCCCACATTTGTGAGGGGATCAGAGCATGACATGGACACAAATACTACATTGTACTGATGTGTGATCATCCTCTGTGAGGGTGTGATGCCCTGGCCAGAGCTGGCCCAGGTTGGCCAGAGAAGCTGTGGCTGCCTCATCCCTGGAATTATTCCAGACCCGGCTGGATGGGGCTCTGAGCAACCTGGGATAGTGGAAGGTGTCCCTGCGTATGGCAGGGGGTGGAGAACATAATCCTTGATGTCCCTTCCAAGCCAGGCCATTCTGTGACTTCCATGGAGCCTCCAGAGCTCAGGGATAAATCTTGCTTCCCTTGCAGACAAATGTTCCCCCACATCAACTACTTTGACTGACATGAGTGGAGCAGTGCCAGCTTACACCAGCAGTACATCTGCTCCCACATCTTTACATAACTGTTCCTGAATTTCTCCCCCATTTTTTTTTCCTCTCCACAGGTAAAAAGAAGCTGTGATTATGCTGGATTCATTTGAGAAATTCCACCAAAATTGATGATATCATGATGATTATTACCAATATTTGCTGCTATTCATATTTTAAGCCCTTTAAACTCTTCCCCGTGATTCTTTCAGAGCTGGGCTGTTAAATTCATTCCCAGTATAAAAGAAAAGGGGAAAAAAAAAAAGCTTTGTAGAAACACTAAACATGCTGCAAGACTTGGGTGAAACCTGATTTACAGTCACTCTAGATGATCTAATAATGCACAGATCAGGTTCATGCAGCAGTGAGCAATTTGACGGTCAGACCAACAGTGTTTCAGACAAGGGGAAAGCCATGATGCAAGCAAAAGGATGCTTTGTGGAAATTAAACATTTCACAGTCGGGGTCTGCTTCCAAAATTATATTTCACCCTCAACATTACTGTTTATCTGTTCTAAAGCATCACCCACGGTAAATGCCAGGCACGTTTACTATAGGCACTGTGTTGACATCACCCTAGAGAAAATAACAATGGTTTGGCAGCCTGCAAAGTCTTTTTAAAAATAGACTGTGAAGCCCCTGAGAAAACGACAGGCTCTAAAAATAGGACTAGAGCTGAGGAAGGCCAAAAAAAAAAAAAAAAAGGAGAGAAAAAAAAAGGGTTTCCTGATGCTAAAGCTCAGGGTCAGCTGCAAAATGTGGGGTTCCTTCAAGGACACACAGTGAATGCGTTGCAGTGCTCTGCAATGAATGGAAGCTCCCTCTCTCAGTTTTTCCTGTGCTGCATCAGTCTCTCAATGAAGGAGGAAGAGGGAAAAGGCAGAATTTTAGCAAATTCAAATAAGTACAATCTAGGGTTTTCCCTCCTTGCTACCCCTGACCAGCTCTTGATAAAAACATCTTCCAGAATTGGTGTGGATTTACCTTTGCATCTCCCTCCACACACCCACCTCCCTCTGTTCTCCAGTGCCAGTCTTCCTTCTCACAAAAAAACAGATTTTGTGAGCACATCTTTTCTGCACTGGCACAGAGACAGATCTCAGGAGACTGAGAAAATCATTGTAATAACCCAAATAATTGCAACCAGGTGTCCCAGATTCCCAGATTCTTGGTTATTCGTGATGCAGCAAGCTGGACATCCCATTTTCAATTTTCATGCCCAAGTATCAGGATAAGGCATGAGGCTTCTTCAGGAGTTTAGACCCTCCTTTTGGCCCACAACACTGGTAAATTTTAGTATCATTCTCTCATAGTTATGAAATAAAACCAGAGCCCTCCGGTGGCCAAAAGCACACCAGTAACCTTGCTGGAGGCTACCAGAGATGGGCTCCAAGTTAGCTGCCCTACTTTAACTTGGCACCAGCCAACAACCAGTTTGGGAAGGGCTGGACAGCTGCAGACAAAGGGATGTGCTGAGACAGACATGTGAGGACTGTGGAATCTCATGGGTTAAAATCCTGGCATCACTAGTGGAGAAGCCCAATGAAAACAGGGAGCCAGTTAAAATGGCCATGGTCACTGTTGGGAATAACCTGATTTCCCTTAGAGAGTGGCAGGGGAGGAAGGGACCAGCTGGAGGTTCTGACAGGAGTGCAATGGAAAGGCAAACCACCGGCACAGCCATGGGTTAGGCACCCCAGAAATGCCACTCTGCCACCTTAGAGGACAGCTGTGAACCCCCAAGGAATTCTCCTCCTGTAAGGTAGGCACCAAATTCAGACTAACAAAGCTGTGCTATAGGCGGCTGCCTTAGAAACAACTGCTGGGTGGAGATGTTTTGTCTGCTTGGTCAGTTGCCTAACTGCACTTTTCTCCAGTTCGGTGTTGTTTACCAAGGAGTGGATTCAGCAGTGTGTGTGTCATTCCAAGTCTCAGGGTGTCCCAGTGGTGGATCCTGTAGGTGTGACAGCACTTTCCTTTTGGGATTATCCTATTCCTGTGACCCTCTTTGCCAGGCACTCATCTAGGATTTCCTTCCTTTAACTTTGATCAGCCCAGTTTTGATTTTCCCCCCCCAAAACCACAAGGAAATTGAATTACCTCTGGAGCCATGGAAGTGCCATGCAGTCTCCTGATTTTCAGTGCCCTCCTCACAGGGTGGGTACACTCTGAGCAGCAGATGCAGGCTGCTCTGGCTTTCTCCAGATGAAAAATGCCATGGCAAAGTCCTCTCTCACAGGCTGCATAAACCTCGATCTCTGCTCACTTTGTTCCTGGGAGAAACCCTCCAGAGGAACAGGAAACTTCACCAAGCATGAAGCACTTTTTCCCTACAAAATTCCAGTCCCATTTCCCTGTCCCCTCAAGATGCTGACAGTGAAGGAGTGCTCCATTCCACAGAGCTTCCAGACACCAGGACGATATTCCTGGCTGGCACTTTTTGGTGCCAGGGAGAAGATTAACCTTTCATCCCATGTTAGATATTCTCTCATGGACCTTCAAAATCAAGCTGAATGCAGAGATGCCATTAAAAAAAACTCCAAACAACAACAAAAAAACCCAAAACAAACAAACAAAACTAAAACAAAATAACAAAAACCCCCCAAACCAAACCAAAACAAAACAACAATCCAGGACATAAGAAGTATGAACTGAATTATTCCCCAGAAACCTCAATATATTTAAAATGGAGGAAAATATGGAAAATAATGGGAAAACTTCCAGAAATGCAGTTTAGAAGAGTTATGAGCCTGGCATGACTTTCTACAGGTGAAAACCCAAGAGGCAGAAGAAGGTTAACTTCTCTATTTCCACGTCTTTTCTTCTTACCCACCACAGGTATCTCAATCTTCAGACTTCAGTGAGCAAAAGTAAGGATTGTTTTTCCCACAACAGCCCTATCCACAAATAGCATTAAAATTATCATTTCTATTCTGGGAGGGCTACCACAAAAGAAAAAATAATATCTTTCACTTTACCAAAATCCATCAGCAGAATGTAAGGGGTGTCTGCATTTGGAAGAACTCAAGGAAGCATTAGACACAGATCATAAGAGAAAAAGAAGATCGAACAGTTGAGAAAGAAGAAGGAATGATGGAAGAAATTTCAAAAGATTACAAAGGTGCAACTGGAGAAGCTTCCAGGTGGTGAAAAAGCACCCCAATGGCCTAGTAAAAAATGTTCAGGTGTGCTGTATACTGTGTTGAGATCAAGATGACAGAGAGGAGAAATGACCACAATTTATCAAGTGAGCAATGAAAGGGTCTTTAGATTCCTTAAAACAAATTGTCTCCACGCAAACTGGAGATACTCTGGTTTTATATGGCAGAATTTACTGCAATCTGAGATAATAAATCAGTGTTTTTAAAAGAACATCTTGCTCACCATGCATGGGGCCGGTCAATCCAGCTTAATGACTTGCAGGACACGAGCTCCATAGACTTCTGGCTCCATTATTCAACACTGATATACAGCCCTCAGAAGAGCAGAAACAGGTCCTCATGCCAACAGCATACAGATGATATCCAGGTGGGCAGGTATAACAACACTGAGACACAGATAGCCAGGAAATCCTTGTCACCAGGACCAAGGGAAAAAGGAGTGTCTGATCTTGTTTAGCAAGGAAAGTCACATTAATTCATAATCACAGTATCATGAATGGTTTGGGTTGGAGGGGATCTTAAAGATCATTCAGTTCCAGCCCCTGCCATGGGCAGGGACACCTTTCACTAGACCAAGTTGCTCAGAGCCCCATCCAACCTGGCCTTGGACACTGCCAGAGATGGAGCAGCCACAGCTTCTCTGGCAAACCTGTACCAGAGCCTCAGCACCCTCACGGGAACAATTTCTTCCCAATATCCAATCTAACCCTGCTCTGTGTCAATGTGAAGCCATTGCCCCTTGTCCTGTCACTCCAGGCCCTTGTCAAGAGTCTCTCTCCATCTTTCCTGTGGCTCCCTTCAGGCACTGCAAGGCCACAATGAGGCCATCCCAAAGCCTTCTCCTCTCCAGGTGAACAATCCCAATTCCCTCAGCCTTTCCTCCCAGCAGAGCTGCTCCATCCCTCTGATCCCTTGGTGTCCCTGCTCTGGCTCCAGCAGCTCCATCCCAGAGCACAGCCTTTTGGCCTGGATTCTTTTACTGCATTCCTGACCACCCCACATGAAAAAAGTTATCTCCAGTCCCTGGAGGGAATTGTTTGGAGATATTTTTTCCTGGCATGTATCCCATTCTCACTACTGCAGTCTTTAAAGGGAAGACCAGGGCTGGAAAGACCAGCCCAGAATGAATCCTGGACATTAGAAGTGTATGTGTTGGATGGGAATGCTGGAGAATGACTTTACTAAGAAAGAGCTCTGCCATAGGTCTTAAGAGGAGTACAAATTCTTTATTTAGCAGCAAAGAGCTTTGTGTTGCTCTAATTGCCAGATTAAGCACCTTTGTCAGCTTAACCATCCCCAAAAGATGCAAATCAGACTGTAACAGAATAACCATCCCCATCACAGTCCTCTAGACCTGAGACCCTGCTGAGCAGGGAATGTTATTTGAGGTCAGAGAGGAATTTTTTCCCTGCATCCACCCCAAAAGGAGGATTTGTGGTGACACTGTCAGACTCAGCAGCAGCACTACTGGTGTGTTTGACGCAGCCAAGCTTGGCCAAGATAAGAAAATGCTTTAAGCCCTGCTTGGCCTGACTTTTTGAGTCAGATAGTAGTGGTTTCTTGTTCATTCCTTGAGAAAGTCATCACAGCATTGGTCTCTGCCCTGTCTGAAATGGCTTGATTTTTCTGGAGGAGTTAAACCACACCTGGATCCCCACCTAAGACCCCCATTGCAATTCACCTCAGAAGTGAGTCCTGCAGTGAATGCTGTGCATTTGCTCTGCTCCCTCTGACTCTGCAATGTTAACATCTCTGGCTTGCACCAGATCCCAGCTATCCAACCAGAACAAAATCTAGACATGTTCCACCAGCACCTTCTCTAACCTCTCTAAATGTCCTTCTCTCTGCCATACCAGCTTTTCCAGCCTCTCTCACAAACAGGATGTGGCTGCTCCATAGTTCCACCTCCCAGGGACCAGGCACTTTCTGATGCAGAGAAAACTGCAGCTTTTACATACAGGCAGCTCATCAACTCCATTTGCTGTCACTCACTGCTTCAATTTTTGGGCACGTGATTCTATTCACTGAACTCCCACTGAAACCTAAAAGCAAGATTTTAGATGTGCCTGAACATCTAGTCCCTTTTACTCCTCTCAAAACATCTCCTAGCAATTGACTTCCAGAGAAGCAGAGATTAAGGAGCTGTTTCTTACAAGCTGGCAACGGTTTGAGTATCCTCTAGTGGCAGGAAATGGGATTTCAGTCACTAAAACCTGGATGTCTGTAAGATCTCCCACCCTTCCCATGCCAGCAAATATCCTCCCTCCCCTGATTCTGCTTTGCTGTTTTCCTTAGCATCCCCCACGATCCCAAACTCGGGATAACTTCAGCTGTGGTAGCCACAAAAAAAGAAAGAAAGAGCCTTTTGGCACCAGGTATGTTAAGACACGAAGGCTCTGTTCTCTCTTGTTGCATGCAAGCCTCAGCCACACTCGTGTTTGAGACTTTTAACAACAGTGTTTGTGCTCAAACAGCTGTGGGAGCATGGGACCACTTGTCACATACCATAACAAAGGCATCTGCTGCTGCTGCTGCCACTGCCCCAGGGAAAAGAGGCAGCTCCACCACGGCACCAATGTCAGAGCAGGGCTTTGGTCACAGATTGAGAGAATCACATAATCAAGGAAAGACCTTGGAGAACATCAACTCCAGCCTATGCCCTAACACCACCTCATCAACTAAAGCATGGCACAAGTGCCACATCCAGCATTTTTTTAAACACCTGGTCCATGGAGCCATCCTATCCTCCACTGATAAGAGGAGTAAAGACTTTGGTGTAAAAGAAGCAGAAGAGCACCTGCTGCCAAATCTCTAAGCTACAGGCCTGTCTATAGGATGGCATCATAGCTAATCATGAGAAAGTGTTGACAGTATAACAGTATACTGTCATTATTTTATTTTAATACATACCACTAAGATTAACAGTAATTTAAAAATTTTATGATGCCATGTGATAGAATATTTCCAGTTTGAAAAAAAAAAGAAAGGATTTTTTAGTTTTCTTACAGAGAACCTTTAAGTGGCATTGCTCTGCCATGAGAAGCTTGGTGACAAATCATGGTGGCACAGCTCTTGGCCTTCTGCAGTTCTGTGCACTTCACACATGGGGAACATTTCCTTGTCCACAGAGAGCTTTCAGTCACCTGCTTTAGTGTTCAGCTGCTTTAGTGTTGGCAAAGCCAGGTCTGTAATAACCCAGGTTCCAGAGGCTGAGTGGAAAAGGATAACCTTTCTGTAGCTCTTTTTTTTGCGTCATTCTGTAACCTTTAAATTGGAACAGCACCTCTGCTATCAAATTCAAAAGGAGATTTCATACCTTTTTTTATGAGCCTCATTATCTGGGGAGTACATCTGCCATCAATTTTAAAGCCAGGAAAGATTGCTATGATCATGTATTGTACTTAGAAAACGGAACAGTGGAATCTCAGCCTGCTGGCAGAGCAGTTCTGTAATGCAGGTAGCACTTCCCCCACTGTCAGCCTTGCACCTTCCCTGTCTTCTAGATGTGCAGGTTAAAATCCAAAAGTTAAAATCCACTCTTCTCTCTGTTAAAACTGGCTGGATGGCCAGGTCAAGGAAGTGATGGGGGATGGAGTTACATCCAGGTGGGGCACATACACCCAGAGGTGTTCCCCAGGGCTCAGTGTTGGGGCCAGTTCTCTCTCTTTAAATGACAGCTTGGACAAGGGGATTGAGGGCACACCCAGTCAGTCCCTGGGCAGCACCTAGCTGGGGATCTACTGCAGGGCAGGAGGGCTCTGCACAGGGGTCTGGACAGGCTGGACCCATGGCCAGGCCAGTGCTCTGAGGGTCAGCAGGGCCAAGGGCCCGGTCCTGCCTTGGGTCACCCCAAGCCCTGCAGCTCCAGGCTGGGGCAGAGGGGCTGCACAGCTGGGAAAGGCCCTGGGGGTGCTGGGGACAGCGGCTGGACATGAACCCAGGGGTGCCCAGGGGGGCAAGAGACCAATGGCACCTGGGCTGTGCCAGCCATGGGGTGGCAGCAGGGCCAGGGCAGGGACTGTCCCCTGTGCTGGCACTGCTGGGGCCACACCTCAGATCCGGGGCACACATGGGAACCTCAGCACAAGAGAGACACTGAGGGGCTGGAGCGTGTCCAGGGAAGGGAACAGAGCTGGGGAAGGGGCTGGAGCAGCAGGAGGGGCTGAGGGAGCTGGGAAAAGGGCTCAGCCTGGAGAAAAGGAGGCTCAGGGGGAACTTTCTGGCTCTGCACAACTCCCTGACAGGAGGGGACAGCTGGGGGGGTCAGGCTCTGCTCCCAGGGAACAGGGACAGGATGAGAGCAAACAGCCTCAAGCTGTGCCAGGAGAGGCTCAGGTTGGACATCAAGAAGATTTTGTCATGGAAAGGGTGCTCAGGCACTGGAAGGGGCTGCTCAGGGAGGGGTGGGATCTCCATCGCTGAAGATGTCCAAGAAATGATTGAATGTGGCACTTGGTGCTCTGGGCTGGGTGACACAGTGGTATTTGGTCACAGGTTGGACTCAATGATCCTAAAGGTCTTGTCCAACCTGAATAATTCTGTTATTCAATGATTCTATGATAAACACCCCATAACTCGAAAATCTAGAGACTGTCCTAGAGGCAGAATCTGTAGGGGCAAGTATTCACACACCTAAAACAGCAGAGGGAAAAGAAAAAAACAACAGATAATCAAGCATTGGAACAGCCGTTCCAATTGAGTCCTGATTCCTGAAAGGATCCCGCGCCCTCTGCTGGAGCGCTGTGCTCATCCCAGCCCAGCCAGGGATACAGGTGTGCCATGGGAAGCTCAGAGCTGCGAACAGCGGGGGCCAGTTCGGAGGCAGAAAGCTCAAGGGATGTAATCAATGTAAAGGCTATTCACGGCGGGGGAAAGGAAGCACTACACAGCAGGTGATGAGCGGGGGATCTTGCTCCCTTACAGGGTGCCAGAGTGGGATGGATGGATGGATGGATGGATGGACGGACAAAGGGATTTGGGGCTGTCTCAGCTCACTTCGCAGCAAAGACCGGACTCCAAAATTTGGACACTACAGTAGAGGGGAATTTGGGATGTCAGGTTTACTAAAAACTTCATCAGAAATCTCTCTTCTCTCCTTCTGTGGTGCCAGATTTGATTCCTATGTGGACATATAAAGGAAAGTCAGGACTGTATTGGATGTGCAGCCAGAAGACACAAAGTGAGCAGCTGCAGGAGGCAAACAGCACCTGGTTGATTTGGAAGAAGCTACAGCTACACATCCCTATAAAACAAGTCTAGGATAGGAAGTGACTTCCTGAAACACCGTACCAGAACATACAGGAAAGGGTGAATTTTTCTAATAATAATCAAGGAAATTATTCCCCTTTGGCTATGCAAATCACTGCTCAGGAAATGGCCTGGGCTATGGGGAGCTGTTAATGGACACAGAATCGATACCCAGGCAGTTTGTCTGCTCCACTCAAAGGCAAACACAGCAGCCACACTGGTTTGGATTGGTCTGGGGTGTGGAATATCATTTCCCCGCTGGTAGACCTTATGGTGTCACCAAGAACCTCAACACCTCACACAAATTTGGCCAGGTCACAAAGAGAAATAGACATAGGGTTGTCCCATTTCTCTGGTGAGAACTTCACCTCTTCCTTGATTCATGAGCTTCAGACTCTCACTCTTGTCATTACTTGCTCCTTTTGCAGGAGTAGATGTCTGCTGCCTGCAATAAATTTGAAAATTAGGGATGAACTCTACACAGTGCAGCCAATGTCCATCAAGCTATGGCTCAAGACTCTTTAAGGTCTGTGGACAAGTTTTAAGGAGTCCATAAAAGTCATGAAGAAAAAATAATTGATTGTCAGCAAACTGGTATTTACTGTCTTGCTATTTTCATCCCGAGCAATAATATTTAGAGTATCTGCAAATAAAATACTGGGAAACAGTTGTTTTACTCCATCAGAGCTTGGGAAAGGTCAGATCTAGATCTCCCCAAAGGGTCAAAGCTATATAACACACGTTTATACCATTTACTGTAGAAGCTGAACTGCTTTGGGTCTAGACAGAAGTTTCCCGTTTCTTCCAATCTTCTGGATGAATATTAAAGTCTGAAGAATGACCACAAGCAGAAGCTCATTGTTTCCCATTTATAATCATGCCAGGATCTTCTCTTTTGATCCCATGACTGGACATTTCCCTCTAAAACCTTCTGACCTAACCAAAGAGACTCACCATTACCACTGTGCTTGTTTATCCCTCTAAGGAAATCAGTATCCTAAAGCAAAACCTTCCATAACAGAAATTATGGTGACTTTAAGGAAGGACTTTTTTTTTTATTTATCAGGCATTCATTGACTCAATTCCTTGTTATACAATTAATTGCTGTCCTACAGAAGTTTAATTTACTAGGCTGCAGAACCTTAGATACACCTGTGGAAACTGTTAAACTGTTTTAAAAGAAGTCACCACTCTGCACACTTCAGGCAACAATGAAGGATTAAGTGAATGAAGTGCCTTAAGTAATTCCACTATTTCCCTCGAAAGTCATGAGTGAATATCACTCAGTTCTGATGATCTGTCAGCACTCAATCTGTCTGCAAAGCAGTTTCTGCCACAGTTATTTAATAGAGGAGATGCTAGTCTGTCTTTGATTTAATTTCTTCTAATTCAATGACTCTCCAAATTGTATTCTCTACTGGGATTGCTAATTCACTTCTAGGAAAATCATTTTAGCAGGCCAATTATGACAGCAAATACAAATGCTTTACTCAAAAATAATACATTTGTACTCCTCCCTGCTGCTCCTTCTTCCTGACCTTCTTTTATACCTGTATTGCCACGAATGCATCTTAATACTCTGTGGCCCTTATGGCAGATGCAGCTCAACTGATCAGCCTTGCACAGCTTATGCATTCATCATTCTACCTCTAAAGACTTTCTCCCAAACTTGCTCTAAGCCTGATTGGTTAAAAATCCCTCTTTATGTTACCTGCAGTAAGTCAGACTGAAGAGGGGGTCACAGAATTTAACGCCATATAAGGGACTCAGATTCCTGGGGCTCACAGACACAGCCCTGGGGTGATCTCACCTTCTGCTGGGTCTCTCTAAATGCCAGGTTTCAGAAGAAAGCCATAAAATGAGTATTTACAAGTGTGGAGGTCAGGGCTGTGCTTGCAGCCTGACCAGAAATGCCTTTATCTCCATCACCCATTTGCAGTTCTGATGAGTGACCACCTGCAGCAGCCTGAGGCAGGTGAGATGACCACTCCTCCCTTCAGATCTTTGCTACCTGCTGGGTTAAAAAGACATTTTCAGAGAATTTTTTTTTAATAGAAGCATTTTGTGTTTTACTTAATAAATATAAAAGGGAGAGAGGTGGTTGTGATAGGGAGATAAAGGTGTTTATATCATTGTAATCCAAATCTGATTAATTTTTGAGGGTGAAAAGATTACTTATGCAGTATTGCCTGGACATATTACATCCACCTCTCAAATATTTTGGCAGCTGTGAGCAATCTCAATTCTATACACATTGCTGCAGGTTTGGAGCACTGCTGCTGCAGGCTTGCAGTGATGGGGTCTGTAATGATGGGATCCAAAGCACAGCTCCTCGGGGGCATTTGTGCCACTCACTTTAATGCAATGTGCTTTGGGACAGCAACTTCCCTCCAGAAGTGGAGCCAAGAGTCATCTGGGCTGGATGGAGAAGGGAAAGAGATGAAGTAAAGTAAGCAAGTGTGGTTTGAAACATGGCAGCTGAGAGAACAGAAGGTTTTGTAAAACAAATAAAATATGTGGATTAACTCAAATGTGCAAATGTGTCCAGGACTAAAGGACTGAGATAGTGAGGGCTTTGGGTGAGTGGCAGGGAGCAGACAAGCACATGTACTCACCAGTAACAACACTGCCACAGTGGCAGGGGAGAAGAAAAAAGAAAACAAACCTGTGTGGGAACCATTGCCCTTCAGCAAGACAGAGATTCCTGCACCCAGTGGGAAAACAGGGCTTTTTCCTTGACTGTTGTCTCCTTGCCCTCTTCCAGCATGGCTGTGAGGCAGACATGGATAAGTCCCATGTACATGGGCTTAGCTCTGTGGCTTCTGAGTCCAGAAGCAGGCAAAAGCTGAGTGAGGAGTAACTTGGAGATTGCCATTGAACATTCCCACATGCAGTCCCACGATGGAGCAGGACAGGTCTCCTGGAGGTGGTAACACTCTGGGGAGTGCCCAAATTTGCTCCATTTCATCTTGGTATCAAATCAGACACAGAATCTAAGACATGGTAAAGCACCTTCACAAACACCTTTCCTTCAACAAGGGCTGGAATGGAGTCAGACCCTTCCCTCACCAGCACTACACTGATCTCCAGCCAGGACATCACTTCAGCCTGGTGGCAGGTACAGCTGTCACAGCACAGAGGGAGCATCCCTGCAGCACCAGCAAGGGGGACATGCCAAATTATCTTCACATCTTTCCCTGGGGCAAGAGTTCAGTGCAGCACTGCAGCATCCTCCTCTGAGGAAGGTGAAAATCTGCAAGGGGATGTGGGCTGTCCTAAAAAAACTGCAGAGCTGTATTAACTCCACATCAAACATTTCATACAAACACAGAAAAGTCCAAGAGGGCCACCAGCCTTTTTGACATAAAAAACCCCCACACAACACTTTAAAAAATACTGATTTTATTCATGTCTAGCCTATTCAACAGTGAATCACACTGGTAGGAACAACCACAAATATCAAGTTACAAGGTTTCACCAGGTTCTCGCCTGTGCAACGCTGGATTTGAGTCAAGCATATATTGTGGCACCAGCACTAATGACAATGATTGCTGTTCCAAGCTCACTTGAGTCACATCTCCCTGGTATATTCCCAAGACAAATAACCTCCTCTCCCACTGTGTCTGCAAAGAATTTGTGTTCTCAAAGCCTCAGTGCAGAAAACATCGTGGAACACATACTCCGGCTAAAAACTCCCAACACCTCATGTTCTTTGTTTGAAAGGCTTCACATTTTCAGTGAAACAAACAAACAAAAAAGCCCCCAACATCAAGAATTTCCCAGAAATGCTGGAGCTGACCTGTATGAATCAGCTCCAGTAAGGGAGCTGGAATTACTGATTTCACCACATGATCTGGCCTTCAAATTCCAGCTGTTTTCCTTGGAATGATCCATCAGAGCAAGGTTTCACACCAAACGCAAAGCATCCCTGCCAGTATCATCCCTGCTGATGGTGTAGGCACACAGCATGGCCCAAGGTTTTCTGCCCCGTGGATTTCCCCAGGATATTCACACTTTTGCAAAGGTAGCCTGCCCCTACACTGACTCTGAGGACAATCGCCCTTGCAAGAAGGGTCCATGGCAGCTCTGGTCACTCATGGTCAGCTACATGGCCTTGACACCCAGATGAGGATACAGGGGCTCAGAGGATTCCCACAGCTGGCCTGCACTGAGAGACAGAGTAGGTCCCTTGGGATTGTGGAGTGCATTTTGCCCCCCGAGGACTGCAGGCTCACATCCATGCCCAGGACTACTCAAAAGAGCTGCACCAGGAGCAGCCTCCCTCTGTCAGCTCAGGGTTTCCCTAAGTCCAGTCCTACAAGCCTCTGGGAGCCACAGCAGGAGTCAGGAAGCTCCTCAGAGAGCCAGACCCCCAGCCAGCAGCCACAAGGAGGTATTGCAGTCCCAGAGCTGCCAAATCAATGCCTCCTACCTCTTTTCCCTCACACACTGACACTGAAAACTGCCAGACAGGCTAAAAGCCACTCAGAAAAATATAGAGAGTGTTACTGCTAAAGAGTTCTAGGGAGGTTGGATGCCCACCATCCAAACTGCCTTCTGACAATCCCAGCTGTCACATTTAACTCCACTCTTCCTCTCAGGCTGTCCCTTTCCAGGATCTTCTTACCCTCCCTCCCAGTCTCCTGTGCAGAGAGCTGGCAACACACCCAAGCTGGATCCACACGTGGTCATGGAATTTTGGCTGCATGGCTGACCTTTTCTGCTGCCAAAGCGAGGGAATTTCAGGCCAGAGCACCCCTCGTGCCCTTCACTTTTCAGAGCTAATTGGGTTTGCTATCACTTTCAGCACAGCACAGCATGGACTTGTGGAGCTTGAAAAGCAGCAGAGGTTTTTATCACAACGGTGCAATGGGAGAAGACTTCAGAGCATTTTCTGGGAGTGTCACGTACAATTACATTACAATTGCAGAATTGTCTGGCTACTGTGTCTCCTAAGTCACACAATAGACTGCAAACTGTGCTATTTCAGTGAAATTCTCTACAAACACTGCAAATAAGTCACTAACTCCATTAGAGCAGGCAATGGACTCACGTGTTCACAACTGACTGTACAGATGCTTTGTAGGTAAATGAGAAACACCTCTGGTTTGTGCCCATCCCTCAGGTAGCAGATATTTTGCATGAACAGGATGATTGCTGCTTACAGAGCTATATGAAACATCTACATTTTAATCCCAGTTATGAAAGCACAGCTTTGAAAAGCACAGTAATCCAAGGCTATGAGGACAGACAGACAAATGGACAGACTTCAGCCAGTTCCTTGATTTTCTTCGAGAGAGCTCTTTGTTATTTTAAGGGCTGACCTTATGCATTTGCCAGGTCTGGATTCTCCACTTGAAAGAAAGGCTTAAAAGGAAGTTTCAACAGCAGGCTCCTCTGGAGGTGTCCTGTGTCAATCTCCGGCTTCCTATAGGACTCAGTGCTTGTCTGGGGCTTTTGAGGAACAGCTCATAAATCTCTGCTATTTAGCCACTGGCAGCAGAATCTTGCTTTATTTAGCTTTCCTGGAAATAAGAGGCATTGGAATCTTGTAGGGGATTCTCCCTGCTTCCTTCCTCCCGTCCCTGTTCACATTTAGTTTCAGTTTCCTGGAACTAAGAGTTTTGGCCCCTTTAAAAGCAACAGCAACAAGAAAAACATAGAGCAAGGAAAACAATTTCCTGACCAAAAGGTTGTACCCACTGCACAGAGAGAAACTCCACCAAGTTTGCAGGAAGAAGATTCGAAAACCTCTTTTGCAGCATCCAGATACAGCAGCCTTGCAGCATACACAATCCAGCCTAGCAAGGGGGAAAAAAAAAGTGCGTTAAAAAAAAATGCACAAGAAAAAGGTGTTATTCTACATAGATCACAGTAAAGCCACAACCTAAGGGTTCATTTCTTCATTGGAATGTTTGAAGGGGCTGAATTTGAAATCTGTTGTCAACTGCAGCTGTTTAAAATGGAAAATGCTGCATTTCTTTGCTTTCCTTGATGTCTACTGGGACTTGCTTTAGGGCCAATTTTTCTTTGCCGCTCCTGGGAATTACATGCTTGTCTCCTTGCATGAGATGAAATATGTTTATTAGAAAGTAGCAAACTTTTTTAGGATGCATTGCTCTTCAAGGACAGAGACACAAGGTCTGATTCTTATTGTAACTGGGACTTTGGGAATTCCCAGAGCCATTTTCATGGCATCTAATTTTAGGTCCTTTAAAGATAGATCTGTAATGACAATTTGGCTTATAGCCCCTCCCTCTGTGCCAGGGGCAGGAAAGTCTATCAAACCAAATAAGGGGATTTAAAATTTTAATTTTATTTTCTTTTTAAATTAGATCTGAAACAATTTATGAGACAGCAGAATAAAAGTTGTGTCTGCAAGAGTTTTTCTTTCTTTAGGGACTTTTCCATTGTTACACTTTCATGCAATCCATTCCAGCTGCATCTCTGCTGGTGACTCATAAAATCTAAAGGGCTATTAATATGTTATTAAAAGTATCAGCAGTCTTCCACAACAAAAGAAGGAGAAAGAAAAAATGACTGGAACAAATGAAGACAGCAGCCATGGGAAAGGCTGGCACTGGAGAAGTTCCTGGAGGATTGACTCCCATGGGAGGAACCCCACACTGGACCAGAGGAAGTGTGAGGAGCCTTTAATGATATTTTCTGTCCCCTGTGGAGCTGAAGATGGAGAGTGACCAAGTGGCTTTGGGGGGCACCCATCATCCAGCCAGGGTTAACCCACCACAGGTACATGGATGGGATAGGATCTTAAATCCATCATTTCAGGACTCCTGAGCGCTAAACAAAACTCCCAGGTCCAGACTTAATTGTGGGAGCTTCAAGAAGTTCAGCTTGTGCCTGCCAAAATGCTGAGCAGCTCAAGCCTTTCACTGCAAGGAGTTTGCACCATTTATGATTTTACACAGCATTTTCTGCCATAGTTCCCTTTCCCTCTCAGTTCAGGGGTTTAAAAGCAGCTTATTCCACTATGGAAATCATACACTTTGCAGTACCCCAGCTCTCACAGCTCGTGCTTGGCAATGACTCAAGTAGCCAGAAAAAGAAAAAGAACAGGCTGTAAAAAGTGTGGTAGTGAGAAAGCCCTGGGCCAGAAGGTTGTTTGTCACATTGCGAAAACCCAAAGGAGGAGAAGGAAGTGGGAGAAACATCAGAGATGGGAGAAGCCTACGAAGTGAACAAGATTTGTCAAGAACTCTGCCTAGTTCCAAAAGGAGAAAATGTCAGCAGCACAAAAAATATATACATATGCATCCAAATATAAATATAAATATAAATATAAACATAAATATAAATATAAATATAAATATAAATATAAATATAAATATAAATATAAAATGCACTAGCACATTTGCATCTGCTCTTCAAAGAAGCTTTCTAAGACAAATAAAAGCCAGGTCTACCAACAAAATGCAGAACTTGCTTGGAGTTCATCACAATAGTGAGCAATCTCTGTTCTCCTGGCTAAATATGTGCTGATCTTCAAAGCAAAATTCCCTCAGCGAGTTTTCTTTCATGTCAAGCTTTTTCCTGTGGATTTATATGTTGGAGAAGAGAGTTTTCACTCCAGGGATTACAGAGGAAGAACAAATTGGGATGCTGAGGCCAGCTCACAGTTTTTAAGAGCTTCAGAGCAGCAGTAATTGAATCCCAGAGATTGTTTGGAGCTTGGTAAGGCAGAGACCCCATCAGACAATTCAGAGGCAGAAAAATATATCTGCAGCAGCTGCTTGAATTGAACCTGTCCAAATCCCTAGATTTCCCAGCAGAGTGAGCAATCACAGTAGTGGTTTGGTCTGATTCTAGTTTTAGTTTTACACTTAGGAATATGACATGGATCTTTCCCAAAGGTAGAAGAGATGTTCCACTGAGAAAGAGGAGAGGATGAGACTCTAAATAGTCAATATTTGATGTCTAGGATCTCCTTTTATCCATACTGTATATTAAAAATAAAAAAAAAAATTCTTAGAAATTGTAAAATGTATACTTTCTTAGAGCTTGTTTCTGACCAGCAGGGGGAAGATTCCTGCTTCTTTATGGTTTGTAACTTCATTTAGGAAAACTCTCTGGCAGCAAATGTGACTCTTCTTGAAGTGTTGCATGTCAAGGTGTGTAATGTTACTTCACTATTCAAAGTATGGGTTGCGCAAAATAAATGGTCCCAGTAAATAAAAATGTAATGAAGGATTTGAGTTTAGCATGAAAATTTTTCTTGAATTATCTGCAAATTGAAAAGCCCAAATCCAAATTTCTCTGGACAACCTTTTATCTGGTGTTCTAGAAACAAAGCATCTGCAGGGATCAAACACTGCAGCCTTAAACAGATCTCTGTAAACAGCTTAGAAAGTCTAAGTGAGCTGTTTTATTCAGTTACAGCAGAACAAACAATCATTCAACACTGCAAATATTGGGAAAAACCCAACCAGTGGTGGCCAGCAAACCTGACATTATAAATCTGTCCACTAAGCTAGGGTTTAACCAGCACAGCACAGCAAAGAAAAGCTATCCTATATCCAAATTTATGACAGTGCTGGAAGGCACCATGAAAATAATGATTACTTCCACTCACACAGAGAAAACAAAGGAAAGGTGTGAACTAGGCCAGAAGAGTGGCAGGTGGACCAAAGAAGATTTTTCTATCTCTATAACTCTGTAAGTACAAAAAGCAATGAAACACCTAAAAGGAATGGCATGAAGGCAAATGTGAAGCATAAGAGAAACAAAATACCAAAGTACTCCTTGCCTATGACTTACTCATTACTCAGTTATTGCTTAGTTACTTGTAAATACTATTTAAAGTACAGTAATTTCGCACTGATAAGCTGCACCTATTTCATGGAAGAATCGAGCCAATCCTGGAAATGCGGCTAATCACCAGGTGCAGCTTATTTATGGACAAATTCCAGCAAAATGCCAACCCAGAAGTGTGAGCTGGCCAAGGAGGGAGCCGCCACTTTGCTGCCACTTTTTTGCCACCGCTTTCCTGGCATCGCGTGGCCAGCCCACCAAGCTGCCACTTTTGAGCGCCGGGGGCAGGAGTGCAGGGGCCCGCGGCACGGGGAGGGCGCCTGGGGCTGCATTTAAAGGCTTTGCCGGTCTGTGAAAACTGTTTGCAAATTGTGCACCTGACAGCAAACCCCACGATTGCATGATTCTGCTACTAACTTATTACTTTCTTGCACATGGATCCTCGCTTTTAAAAAAAAAGAAAGTGCGGCTTATCATCCGGTGCGGCTTATTTATGGATGGGTTCCATGGTCTTCCCAGCTACCTGGAAGTGCGTCTTATTACCTGGTGCGGCTTATGAGTGTGAAATGACTGTACAGAACTAAACCAAGCATTTCCCACGTGGTGAATGACATTGGATGCTCAGCGTGAAGTCTAAAGGGGCTGAGTTCCAGAAAGCAGAATGCAGGTCTTGTACAGAAACAAAGCCTACTACACTGCTGTCATTTTCTACAAGGTGGAGCTCATTTGTGTATATAGAGTTGCAGGGGGCTAATTTTGGGCACCCATTTCTATATCCTTATTGTCCTTAATTTTGAGAGCCTGATACTGATGCCTCTATTCGTAATAAATAGCTCAACACTCCTCAGTGAAGTTTTCTGAGACATGAAAAATTGGACTGTGCTCTGGAATGGGATCTAAACTCACTTGGGCAACTTTTCAACCCCATTTCAGACACCATCTACATTTATGAATTGAAAACATGGAATAACATTCATGTTTAAAACCAAACTGCTGCCTCCTGCTCCCATGCAAGGTCTGGGAATCCCCCTCAGTGGTGAAAGATGCAATCCCATTCAGGCTATACACATAAGTAAGTGGATCTACAGACAGAAGTGATTTCTAGCAAGTTAACTGAGAATAATTCCAGGCTTTGAATGTCCCTGGGTATGGCAAAAATGTAGGGAAAGTTACTTCAAGTGGATGTAACTCCACTGAAGCAAATTTTACTTGCTTTCATTAGGACCCCTGTGGCAGCCAGGCTATCACACCGTGCAGAGAAAAGGGAGAGGTGATTAAACAGACCAACTCCAATGTATTTATAGTGCCCATCTCAGAGCAGAGAAGCAGAAAAGAGCAGCAGGATCATGAAGTGCACAGCTCTGTTCCTAACAAGAGGACAAACTCCTTCCAGTGTTTCTCTGTAGCAAAGGACACATCAAATCAGCTGGCAAAACTAAGTGGAAAGATCTAGCACAGCCTCATGTGAGATTGGTGGGCTTAGTTTGACTAAGCAAATCAAAATATTCAAGGAAATTCCCAACACTGCAGCATCCTTCCTCAAATTAAATTCCAGTTTAACCCCACACAGTGCTGGCCATATGCAGCTCACACTTCTCTCCCTGGGAGCCATCTGGGACTCCCTTGAGGAATCCTGACTTTCCAGCACATATTGTGTTTCACTCTGACATAAAAAGGGCATTGCTGGATTTAATGACATTGTGCAAAGACTGCACTGCCTTGCTCCAGAAAATGCACCATGTGGCAAGTCTTACATCCATCCCCTAAATCCAACCCAAGGCTGAGTGCTTGTCCTCAGCTGCCACCAAGGCAGCCCCTTCAAAGCTAACTCTGGAGACAAAAAACCACAGAAAATCTTGAATTTCTCTACATGAAAGGAAATGGATTAATAAATGCTGAGGCAGACAGTGCTGCCTCGAGGCTGGGCTGAGTTTGGCTGGGGCAGAGTTAATTTCCTTCACAGGGGCTATGTTTTGGATTTGGGCTGATAATTCAGGGATGGTTTTGGTTGTGCTAGCACACACACAACTGGTTTTCCTACTGCCACACTGGCAGGTGTGGACAGCTAGGACAGGTGACCCCAAGTGACCAAAGGGACATCCCACACCTTACAGCATCACCATCAGTTTATAGATGGGGGGAAGAAGATGGAAAGGGATGGATATTCAGGGTGATGGTGTTTGTCTTCCCACATCACCCTTAAGTGTGATGGGACCCTGCTCTCCTGGGGATGGCCAAGCCCTGGCAAACAGGGAATTAACTTCTTGTTTTGCTTTGCTAGTGTGCACTGCTCTCCCTTTCCCTATAAAACCACCTTTATCCCAGCCCAGGGGTTTTTCAGTTTTACCCTTGTCTCATTCCTCGCTGGCCCACAGGATGGCACTGTGGCATCCCACAAACTCCTCCTGGGTTCTCAGGGACGCTTCCTGACAGCAACAGCCAGGACTTCTCCCAAAGTCAGACTTTTTCCCCACTGCAATTCAAATTTCCTTTGAATTTTCAGGCTTTTTGGAATTCAGTAGAATTCCACAGACTCTCGCATGCCAGTGCATGTCTTTGCCCAGAAAGATCACCTCTCTTTCTGTGGGCATTTTGCTGGAATAAACATCAGTGATTTTCTTCCCCCCCAGAAAAGGGTCCATTGTTCAACTGGTACAGCACCAACACATCTTCCCAGTCCTTTCCCATTTATGGGTCAAAGATGCAGCCAAACCACAGACATTAAAATTTGGGTTGTGCAGATTTCAAAGCCTTCATGTCAGTGCTGGAGGAGACTATGACACAGGGGTTGGTTTTTTCCCTTGGCTCACAAAGTATCCCTTCAAGAGCAATATTTTGGGAGAACTGCAGAGTCAATGACTGTACATTAAAATTCAACAGGATAGGCTTGCTCTTATTAAATTTTTTTAGAAATGAGCCCAAAAGTCAATGTTTTCAGCTTAAAGTGGCTGAGAAGATGAAGCAACCAGAGTTCTACTCAACTTGAATCCAACCTTCCTTATCAGCTTTAACCTCATTGCTAGCCCTCATTAAATCCTCATCTCTCTTCACTGCTGTTTTAAAAGCCTTTTGGAAATATCCCAAGGGAACCAGTACAGAAAAACCCATCAAAACAAACCCTGAACATGCATTTCTCTTCCTTCTTCTTTCCCCACTTTATGTACTGAGCCACAATGTCTGGAGCATCCCTCTGCAGCAGAGGCAAAGACAGCAGTTGCTAAGGACAACAGCAAAAGAGCCATGGTCCTGCTGCCTTCTCTGCTTCCAGCCAGCCCTGGGAAGCCAGGATAGCAGTTGCTGCTGAGAAATGTGGGAAAGGGACTTGGGGACAAGAAATTCCTGCCACAATTGTGCGAGTGGCCACAATCATCTCCACGCCTCACCCTTCCCCTCGTCCCAAGGGCCTCTAGGGTTCCCCTGTGATCAAAACCAGCAATGGGAATACAAGCAGCAAGTTCATGTCTCCTGTGGAGGAGACTCAGGCCCTGCCCAGGGAAGAAGTTGTGCCTCATGTGCAGGTGGAACCCCCTGGGCTCAGTCCCTGCCCTGGCTCTGGTGCCATTGCTGGGCCCCGGAGCAGAGCCTGGGCCCTGCTCGGAGCCCTCCCTGCACACAGGGACACCCAGGGCTGAGGGCCCCTCTCAGCTGGGGCTCCTCTCCAGCCTGGACAGCCCCAGCTCCCTCAGCCTTTCCCTGGCACAGATGCTCCAGGCCCTAAATCATCTCTGCAGCCTCTGCTGGCCCTGCTGCAGGAGCTCCCTGTCCCTCCTGTGCTGGTGATCCCAGAGCTGGACACAGCTCTCCAGATGTGTCTCCCAGGGCTGGGCAGAGGGGCAGGATCACTCCTGACCTGCTGGAAATGCTCTTCCTAATGCACCCCAGGATCACTCCTGACCTGCTGCTTGGAACAAGAGGCAGGATTTTCAAATGCACTTGCTATTGCTCCAGCTCTGCTTCACTAAAGTCACTACAAAAAATTCCCAATGGCCATGGTGTGTTTAGACATTTTCTTCAATGTCACCCTCTATCAAAGTTCCGGAAGTGTGAATTTATGGTGTCTCCTGAGTGCCTGGCTACTTAGTTAAGTATTTATACTCCCACTGTTGTCATCTCAAGATCTCACAGTAGTGAGGTTTCCAATTATTGACAGAAAGCATGGAAAGGGATATAGGGGCATAGGGAAATATTCAGATAATCACTGGGTTTGGAAGGGATCCTAAAGGTCATTTGAATCCAATCCCCCTGCCATGGGCAGGGACACTTTCCACTATCCTAGGTTGCTCAGAGCTCCATCCAACCTGGCCTTGGACACTTCCAGGGATGGAGCAGCCACAGCTTCTCTGGGCACCCTGTGCCGGCCTCAGCACCCTCACAGGGAACAATTTCTTCTCCCCAAAAAATTATTAATGGCAGCAACATTACTGAAGCAAGTAAAGAGGTTCAACATCCCATTTATCCTGTTTCCAGCTGTGAAAATAGTGACACCCTTTACAGAAGTTACAACCATGTGAAATCAGGAACAGATCAGAGAAGCTCCTTGAAGATCTGATAGTAAGCAGCTGCCCCAGCTGCACATCTAGGTTCAATCCCCATCCCTGGAAGTGTCCCAGGCCAGGCTGGATGGAGCTCTGGACATCCTGGTCTAGTGGAAGGTCTCCCTGTCCATGGCAAGAGTACTGGAATGAGATGATCTTTAAAGTCCCTCCCAACCCACACCATTCTGTAATTCTAGGATTCTTATTTCCCAGGTCTGTCTCACACCATCTGCTTGGGATTCCCTGCAGGAAAAAAATGGCAATTTGCATTATCTGAAGATAAATGAGTGTTCCTAGAACTTCATCACTGATAAACACCTAACTGCATGCTGAGGAGAAAAAAAAGTTATTTCTCTTCCAGAGTCAGAGGAATTGAGGTACAAGAAAAATGAAATGTTTGATCCATTCCAGATCCCAGCCCAGCTCAGCCTGTGAGTACCAGTCTGTCCACAGACCAGCATGGTGCTGTGGCACATCCAACAGTCAAAACCCAAAAAATATTCAAATGGTAATTCTAGTTACACTTCAAAACATTGAATTTTCAAGATAAACAGGTCTTGTTTCCTAGTGATGTGGCAAATAGACCCAAAAAACCCCTAAATGATAAAAAAAAGACTTCTAAGGCACCCTGTACCATGCTGCCTAGCTGGCACCAGAAGTAAAATGTTCTGATGTATGAACACCAGCTGAGAATTTGGCTCCATTTACCTGAAACCAAGTCTCTGTATCAGCAGGGCTGTTAAAACATTTCAGCCATCAAAAGAAAAGCTTCATGCATCATGATGGATAAAGACCTGGCAAGATTCCGTCTCCAAAACCACGAGGTTTTTGTAAGACTCATGCATTGCTTGTAAGACTTCAGCACCTAAATGTTCTGTAGGACAGGAAGGAATTTGCAAGAGGATTCATCTGTGCCTTTTTACATTTGCTTGCTTCTGAATCACCAATATATGACTAAATATAAACCATGAAGAGCTGTAATTGCTATTCTGTGTATCCTCATATCCCTCTGAAATACCATAAAGGAAGAAAAACTACCAGATCATTTAGGAGGATTAGCTCCTAACAATGCCAGTGAAAATCTGTGCAAAATCCCCCTAATCTTGCCAAATTCAAACAGCAGATTTGACTGCTCAGTACCAGTCCTTCGTGCTTGGAGAGTTGACAGAAACCTCTGAAAGAGATGGTGAACTCCTTCTACCTCCAGCACATTTTTCTTCTGCTGTTTTTTTAACTCCTTGGTGCCTGAGGATAATTCAGAGGGTAGAAGAGAAAAAATTGCTTCAATTCCCTTCTTCTGAACTAGCTGTGAAAAGTGATGTCACCCTCTTATCTCCATGCAGTGAATTCCAGGAATTTTCAATTCACCTTGCAGTCAAGTCCTCTCTGGGCTTTGTCAGACAGAATTATTTTTGCACACTTTTAATTACCAGGCAGCTTGCAAGGAAAGGAGAGTCACAAACAAGGGCCCTGCTCTGAGTGTTTTGTGCCTGATCCTGGAAAATAGGGATCAGATCAGCCAAGCCCAACACAGAGCCAGGTAACAGCAGGACCTCTCAGCATTCCGTGAGTCCTGTGCACAGGGACAAACAATTCCCTGTGTATTTTCCCATCCTCACTGCCTACCTGTTACCATGTCCTGAGGAAGGAGAGGTCCCTAGCTGACATTATCCAGGTGTCAGGAAGGAGGTGAGGAATACTCAGAAAGATCTCCCTGTCTAAAAGGTTTAGGGAAAAGAAGGAAACCAATGGCTTTATACTGTCTGATGCTGAGGCATTGAAATATGAGGAACATCCAAAGGCCACAGGGAGTGTTCCCTTGACTCCAAGCCCAGCATTTAATCACCTTCCTTCCTAAGTCTCTTAACTATCAAAAAAAAGAAAACCCACACAACCTTTTGATGCAATTACAACAAGCCGAAATGCCAGGGCCAGAAGTAGCAGTGGGTGGCTTTTCAACACAGTTTCCATGATTGGGGATGGAGAGGAAAGCTGCATCATCCTCCAGAACCCCTCCCAGTTGCAGCTGGCTTGATCAATATGTATTCAGACATCTTCTATGGGGATGCTGATTAGTGGTTACTGTACAAGGAACTCCCAGCTCATCTCATCTGAAATCCCTTAGCCAAGTGTTGGTGGCAGATCACAAATCTGCACAGGTTTGGTTTTTGAAGAGCCAGGAAAAGAGTAAGTAAGGGGGGAGCTACAGTTCTCTGCAGATAGCACCTTTTCCTTCCATCCTCAACTCACTCAGAAAATTTTAATAAATAGTTTCTTGTAGTTTTTATTTATTTTTTTTCTTATTACACAATCTCAGAGTAAAAAGATCCTAAAAGCTGACCAGTTGAGTGGGAACAGGAGGAGCTCACAATTCAGAATGACACGTTCTGACAAGTCAGACAGCACTGGAAAAGCAGCTTGGTCTCATCAAAAAAAAAACTTCCTCACCTGGGCAGGTGTTACAGCTGCAGAAAAGAACAACTGGCTTGGCTCAGCCACAGCCAAAGCACTGGAACATCCCTTCTGTCACTGGGAATACATCATGCTGTAGTATCCATGAGGTTTGGGCTGCCATTCCATCTCTTCTGGAGCATTTGAGTGTCACCTAACTGAATTCAAGCAAGTACTGGAGCTGACGCTGGAGCCACACTGGTAATGAACAGGAACAACCAATGCCTACCACTACACTGCTTTAAAAAAAAACATGTTTATTAAACTAAACTCTCCTAAACTCAGGACAATCCCCTCCCTTCCAAAAGAAAAAAAACACAAACCCCAAATTCATGTTATATATCTCACTCCAGATCAAAGTTAGAAAAAACAAAGAAAAAACCACAAACAAACAACAAAAAAAAAGCCAACCAAACAAAAAACAAATTAAAAAAGCCAAAGGGCAAATTTTTGTATTTTACCTCATTTACATGCATTTTCTTAAAAAAAAAAAAAAAGGAAAAACAATTATGAAACAGATCATGCACATTACAAAATTTTTCAAACATGCCTTCTGTAAAGAGTACCAAAATGAACTGAAATGAAACTTCTCTCACAAATATTGCTGGTTTTGAGGAAGGGGCAACTTTTGAGGCAAACATATCCTAGATAAATGTTTGCAGTCCACTGCTGAAAACTGCAGCAGATCAAATACCAGACCAAAGTGGCAGTGAATACTCTCCAAAATGTTTCAGAAAGTCACTTCCAAGGACAGACTATAAAGATCAATTGCTTTGTCATAAGCATGAAAGGCCATAGTCTACAGTACTCAGAGGAATGTGCCAGACAGTGCTATTTCTGACACGCTAAAATATGAGAATAATTCAGAGCCTGAGAACTACACACTGCTAAGGGTCCTTTCCAGCTTGGGCTGTTCCATAATTCTGTGAGTAAACTGAGATCAGAAATAAATGCAACACACTGTTCATGGTTCAAATCAAACTCCTTGGCTTACTCTGTATTTCTTACAACTCCTTTCTCATGTAGCTTCTCATGTTGCCGTAACTCACATGCCAAGTGCTTGCGACAGTCCTTAGCCCATCTTAGGGGCCACCAAATTTGTACTCACCCTCCTGCCAATACAACTGACAGAGCACAAGTGGTGTCCACATTCACAGGCTTTTGTGATGTGCATGGATATTACTAATATTTCCATTGCCTGACTTTTCTTTTTTTTCCTCACTGAATCACAGAATCATAGAACAGCCTGAGTTGAAAGGGACT
>VRYO01000369.1:6231914-6292729 GCA_009812075.1 Sialia sialis
TGTGACCTCACCTCCAGGCCCTTCACCATATTTCTACTCACAGGAGAAAAGCTAAAGAGCAGAACTGGTTGGCCAAAATAGAGATGGAAACAGCAGACCAAAGAGCATCAACAAGCAGGAAAGCTCAAGGACAAAGCCTAAGCACAGATCCTTCCTGGCACTTCTGTGACACAGGGCTGGCTGAATGGATGAAGCTCCCACCTCAGTATTTCTTCTGCCTATTGAGCTTAAGCGGACCTTCACATCCACAAGGGGATTTGAGTGAGGTAAAAGCGGAAATGTAAAGTTTTGTTCTGTCTGTCAGAACAGTGTGTGCAATAGGAAATCATTGTGCTCATCTCTTCAGGCCAGAGTGGCCACCAGGATCAACTACTCTGACCTGTGCTCAGCAGTGCGCCTCCACACTCCCTGCCAGGAGGGTGTGCCCAGGTGGGGTCACCCTCTTCTCCAAGGGAGCAAGGCACAGGACAACAGGAAAGGGCCTGGAGTCACATCAGGGAAGGTTCAGGTTGGATATTTGGAAAAAAATTTACCACAAGAACCGTTAAGCATTACAACAGACTGCCCAAGGAAGTGCTGGAGTCACCAGCCCTGGAACGAGTGGACATAGTGGACATCATGATGTGGTATACTGCGCATTGTGATATTCCACTGAAGGCTGAACTTGATTATCTTGGAGGTATTTTCCAGCCTTAGTGATTTTGTGAGCAGCAGTTGTTGAAGACCACGCATCACTGCTTATTTCTGCAATAAACCACACAATCACAGACTGGTTTGGGTTGGAAAGGATCTTAAAGATTATCTCTTTGCAGCCCTCCTGCAGCAGAGCTGGTTCAATGCTTTTCCCAGCATTAGACACAAAGGCCAGTTCCAATGATTCCAGGGAGCTCATGGCAGTGAGGAATGACCATATATTCCAGGAAGGAGGAAGGTCAGCAAAGAGCTGGCGAGGGAGAAAGGACTGGACAAGGTGAGCAGCCATTCCAGGTTGAGGGAAAGTGCAGTGAATAGTTTGGTGGGTTTTTTACAGGGTGTGAATTTGCCCTCTGCCTCCTGACCAGCTCCTGGAGGGATATGGTATCCCCTGCGCCATTCTACTCCACTCCAAGGACTTCCTTCTCTTTCCTCAGTCCCACAGAGAAAAAACAAAACTCTCAATACTCACAGTTCCTCTCCTAGCTCTCCTTCCTACCCACAAACCCCGAGTGTTTAATAGCAAAATCACCAGGATTTGGTGTTTCGTAGGTAAATGTGAAGTATGGCAAACGATCCGGAGACACAAGAAATGTGAGAGTCTTATAGTTTCTCGTATTTTTTCCTCTCTTTTGATTTTTTTGCCCCCAGTACCTTCCTAACTAAAGATCTTGTTCGTCTTTTGCTGCCCTAATGTCTTGGGTTGCAATACAGGATGTGATAAAAGGTATCTATTCTATCACCATCTGTTGAGGGTGGGAGCAGTGATCCTTATCTCCGTGGGAGATATTCTGCTAATGGGCCATCCATAGAAACCAGGTGGGGCATTGTTCTTTATCTTTTCACAACCCATCCTTCCTCCAGGAAGTTATCTTCTGCTAATGGCCCATTGAGTCCCACTGTATGACTGATAAAATTACTTCATCCCATTGGAAGTTGCTCCAGCCAGGGGGAAGAGCCCAGCATTTCTTACCAAGATAAAAACTGAGATTTTGGGACACTAAGGTAGCCCTTTCTCCACTGGACTCCAGAGGGAAACCTGAATTTCTCCACATCACCATGGGATCTCTGGAGGGAAACTGCACCTTCTACAGGAGCACTGCTTCAACTGAACCACATCTGTCACTGTGAGAGGACTGCAGCCACCATTTAATGGGACTGTTACAAACACCCTGACAGGGTGTCAGGTAGTATTCTGACTTTGTCAGGGTTTGTGGTTTGTTTCTTTGTAGTACTGTATTTCTGTCCTAATTTCCCTAGTAAAAAACAGTTATTCCTAATTCCCATATCTTTGCCTGAGAGCCCCTTAATTTCAAAATTATAATAATTTGAAGGGAGGGGTTTTACATTCTCAATTTCAAAGAGAGGCTCCTGCATTTCTTAGCAGACACCTGTCCTCCAAAGTAGGACACCTAGAAAGTCAGGCTCTTCCCACTTCCACTGGCAAAGCACTTTCCCTCCACCATTCTTGATCATTCTTCTTGATTTTCTTCTGTGCATCCTGCCTGACCAAATTTAGGTCACCAACAATGCACACAGCCTTCCAGATGAGGCCTTGCAGAATTAACATTTCCAGATGTTACTGAACGTGGTTGTCCTGAGCTTTTCCAAGACTTGCACCTCGATTTTTACAGCTGCATTACTCTGGTGGCTCAGTCAGTGGCACTGGCGCTTTGGCTGAGTGAAGGACAAGGAGCTGCTGGAGCCAGAGCAGGGACACCAAGGGATCAGAGGGATGGAGCAGGGTGACCTCACTGTGGCCTTGCAATACCTGAATGGAGCCACAGGAAAGATGGAGAGAGACTCTTGACAAGGGCCTGGAGTGACAGGACAAGGGGCAATGGCTTCACATTGACAGAGAGCAGGGTTAGATTGGATATTGGGAAGGAATTGTTCCCTGTGAGGGTGGTGAGGCCCTGGCACAGGCTCCCCAGAGAAGCTGTGGCTGCTCCATCTCTGGAGATATTCAAGACCAGACTGGATGGGGGTCTGAGCAATCAAGGTCTCTTCAATAAACCCATGGTAGGGGGTTGGAATGAGATGGTCTTTAAGGTCCCTTCTAACCCTGGCCATTCCATGGTTCCACAACTATTCCTCCTATTCACCCTCATCTATCCCATCTCCATCTTACAGCAAACTGATGATTTTACATAAAGCTTTCTGTCCAAGTTTCAGGGAAGGCAGGATGGAGATCAGAAGAGTTAGAGCAGGAAAGCCCAATCTTTTCCAAGCTAGCACTCCCTGTAAATGGAGGCTTTGAAACCAGCAGATGTAGAGCCAACCTATCAGAACTGCAATGATTTTCACATAGCCCTATCAGCAAAAAAATGTAGGAGGCACAGAGCTTGTCTCCACATCTACTTCTGCCACCCTTCTGTTGTTCTATTCCTTAAGAACTGCAACTACATTTCTCCAGCCTGAAAAACTCTGTCTCCTTGAGAAACATATCCAGGCAAGGAGAAGCTAAGATGAAGAGTGGTCAGGAATCCAGAGCCAGCAAGTGCTGCATCCAGCACAAGGAATTTGGTGGCCATGCACACCCTGGGCCAGCCTGGCTCCTGCTCCAGCCAGGCACGTGAGTGGGGGTATCAGGGACACAAAAATGCTGAGCACAGCACAGAAGACAGGCACTCACCCTCACCTTATGGTGTGGCAGTGGCACACCTTCCCCAGAGCTCCAGAGCAGAGAGGCAGACAAAGAGACTGTGGTCCAATTCTGCTTTCACCAGGGATAAATTTGGAGTCACTTCACTGACGTCAGTGGAGTTATTCCAGAATTGCACCAGTGTAAAAGAGGGCAGCATCTGCTTTCTGAAAATGGATGCCATCAAGCTAATTGAAAACAACAGATGCATCAAGGAGCAGCAAGAAGGGATGGTAACGTTCCAGTTTTCTTGTAAAATACCATGTAATTTCCCTCCAGAGAATGTAAGAGAATAAACCAATATGTACTCTAAAAGCTAAACCTTTTGTTGCTGTAAAATTGTATACAACCTTTTAGGTGAATGGACCAATGTGCACCTATAACACCCTAAAGAGATCCAGCCTAGTTGTGTGCACTTACAGCCCTCTTCTTTGGGCCTGATTCTTCTCACATTCATTTAAATCAGGAGTCATACCATCCACCATCCTAAGGGAACATTTACCTAACTTTGGGCAGGGAGCAGAATTGAGGCCCCTCATTTTGTTAAACAAATAATGGCTAGATTTGGTAATTAAACTGATAAATTTGTGACTTATGCCCCATTTGGACTAAGGGTGTTCCAAAATTTTATACTACTGAATAAATATCTTTATATTAATTTAGTAAAAATGAAGCCAAAGCAGGACTTGCTGAATTTTCAATTATATTTTGCGTGAAGACAAAAGTTTCTCCTAATTCTTATCTCCGGTGAATAGTCAGCAGAGCTTCAATATTTATGGCGACCACAGAAATTGATGAGCACTTTCCCTCCTACAAATCCTTTCTTTCCTTTGACTAACAAGTTTTTCACAGAAAAGCTCAATTATTTCTTGTGCCGCCTCTTATTAATTGGCACTACAGACAACTGGGATATTTCTAGTGGTAAGGGCTCATCAGTGAACGTTGTAGGACCATAAAACCCACGCTGATCCCAGCTATGAGCTTCCCAAAATGTAAAACCATGTTATGATATTCAAACTCTTTGTACCAGCCAACAAGCCCCAGACAGACTTCCCTGGAGCAAGGGAAAACCCACCCAAAGAGGGAAAGGCATGTGGAATTAACATGTACTAACAGCATATGCTGCACTGTTAATTAGCACAGTCCCTGTCTGCTTTCCACAAAAATGCTTTTCTGGATTTATCTCCCTGGGTAGGGTCTTGTGTTATGTGGGAGCCCAGCCTGCACATGAAGAGCTCCTTGAACCTGGCAGGCAATTTCCTCAGCTCCTGTCTTTGGTGGCAGCTAAGGACACACAGCATCCCCGGGTTCCTTTCATCAGGGGATTAAGTCTTTTCATCCTGCCAACACCTGCTCCCCTCCTTATGTCTAAAGCAGGTGTCTGCAATTCAGGCATTCTCCTGCAAACCTGCTGATAACATGGCTGAAAACGTCTTCAGAAGGGGATCTGTCTCTAGGGCAAGCTTCAAAGAGCAAGGATGAAGGGCTCAAGGCTGAGCTTTTGACAAACAGAGCTATCTTGTGCTCACAGGGCTGCCATGGAGGGCAGTATCTTCAATTCCCCGTGAACCTGTCCACATCTTTCCCACCACTGAGAAATAAATGCATAAAATGCTGCTGCTCTTAATTTCTGTTGATATAAACTTAAGATTAGCTCTGTCAAGTTTGGTAGGACTTACTTGGACTTGAGTCAGATGAGAGCTTTTGGGAAAGCTGTGGTTGACTCCTGCTGTAATCTGCAGATCTTTCCCTGATGTAAACAGGACCTCAAGAAAAGAACAAACAAAAAGAAGCAGTTTAACAAGTACATATGCTTGGATTTAATGCAGTAGATTGAAGTTGGAGCCCAATATAATCCAAAGTAGTTGTACTAAAAGGAATTTTGCCAGCTTGAATCAGCAGATGGTGAGGATCTGGCTCATACTACATTTCTGTAGCTTATAATTATCTTTCTTTCTTCACCTAGAATCAGATTATCCCTTTAGGCTGCAAATCTTAATTAGGAAATCTTTCCTTATTAATTTCAATAAACTCTTTGTTGTTAATTTCCCAGAACAAAAAGAAACCTTACCTATTTCTGCAACAGCAGCAGATGCTGGAGCTGTTTGTCCCTTTGCTTTTAGGTTGATGCCGTTCTTTCCATCACCATGTGGAAGACACTTCAGTCCTTACCCTGTCTCTTGCTGCCCAAAATTTTCTTTACATTCTTCTTTATTCCATAGGAACCTCTAAATTAGAAGACCCAGGAGAGAAACCAAGTCCAGTCACCTTCACCCCCATGGCTGCTGTGGCAGTGAATTTTTATCCATGAAAGCTGGATCAAAAGGCCCAAACAGAAAATTACTCAAAATTCCCAAATTCCAACATTTCTCAAGAAGGAGCAGAAGAGGAATTTCATCTTGGAGGTAAGAGCAGGAATCTACCAGTTAAACAACACAGAACAGGTCTTCACACTTTTCATGCTTCCAATGTGGATAAAAAAATTATGTCCTCATTAAAATTCTTCCTTTCCTTCCTTCCCCACCTCCAAGGAGATGATTTCTGCCCTGTCCTGTTTTGGTACTAAACATCCTGTGGGAAAATGATCAGGGGAACAAACCATCACAAACAGCCACAGGATCTGGAAGGAGCAATAGTCTCTTCCACTGCAAAACTCTTTCCTAGTGAGATTGCTGCAAGGGGAATTTCTGGAACTTTAATGCAATGCTTTAGCTTGTATTCCTTGTCACCAGGCACCTAGATGACTCCACATTCTCAGGCTGGCTGCCCCTCAGCTCCCTGGCTGAGTGCTCAGATTGTCCTTCACACACTCTCCAGCTCTCTGTGTGCGAGGATGGAGAAATGAAACCTCTTCCCATGCCCAGGTGTGCACTCCCTGCTTTCAAAGGCTGGAGGCTGCCCACCTGCAGTTGGACAGGGCAGCTGTACATGATATAAGGGGATGGGGTCAGCTCCAGCAAGCAAAGAAAACATCTGTAAAGACAAGGTGCTGCTATCTGAACACAAAACAGCCAAGGAGTGCTTTCGCTTGTAGCCACAGTCACAGCACAGAGAGAAACAGTCCGGGAGGTTGTTATGGAAACGAGTCCCTGGAGGTGCCTCCTTGGCTTCACAGGGATGTGCTCTACCTTCCGAAGGAAACAGATCTGCATTTCCAGCAGCTGGGGGAGTGCGAAGGGCTGGGAACTCAAGGTAAGGTTTTTGAAAGCATCTCTGTGATTCGGTGGCACCAGATGTCTGGTAAAGTCAATGGCTCGGGTGCCACTCTGTCCTCTCAGCCACGTGAAAAAAAAAAAAAAATCTGAGAGGAACCATAAGAAATGTCACATTCCACAAGTTCTGTCACATGTAGCATTACTGATGACTCTGGGACTTCACTGCTTCTCAGGAGATGCTTAGAAAAGGATTTACATGCCCCAAATGAGTCCCAAGGTTACAATTTTCACACTTCTGTTGGAGTTCTGTATTTCTCTTAGAGCCAACACAGAAAAACCAAGGAGCAAACACCACTCCTGCTTTACACATTTTCATGTGCACTTATCTTTTCAGAGCTGACAAACGTGGCTCATAAGAACTGCACAGAACTGCCTTGCTCACCACAGAATTCGTTTGCAGCTTGGGTATGATCAGCAGGCAGGAGATTCCAAAACCCACTAGAAACTCACTGCTGGATCCCACCTGGAAACTTCCACTGCTGCATCCACCTGGGAACTCACTGCTGGATCCCCCCCAAGGGCAGGACACCCCTTTCCAAGAGGATCTGTGTAAGACATGCTGGGATTGTGCTACCAGTGATCTGCCTCTTCTCTTTCTCTTGCTGGAGTCTCCCTGCCCAGCTGTTGTGCTGCTCAGGAGAACAACCTGTTCTGGGCAGGGAGGACTCCTGCCTGGCAGGGCCAATGGGGCCAGGCCCAGGGGGAGACATGAGCACAGGAATTTTCTGACGTAGGCTCAGCGTGTCTCGTGACTCCTCCTGAACTTGTGTTCAACCTGAGTTTTTTATATCTTACTTTGGGGGAGCTTTTATCAGCTGATAGACTCAAGCATAAAATATCCCCAAACATGGGCATTCTGCTGGGAGAGGGCAGCAGCCTCAAAACATCCCTCTTAAATAGCAGCTTCTTTTGCTAGTTTCTAGCAAACAGTCCCCCTCTTGGCCTCACAGTAAAGGTTTCATTAAGGTGACCCCAAAACACGACTAAGAACACCACCAAAACTAAGACACACCAGGAACTGGACAACTTTTACACAAAATCAACAGAGATGGCACCTCAGTCCCACTTATTCAGCAGGACAATTTACCCACCAGCTGATTACACACATCAAGTGATGCAGAATGGTTCCAAAGGCCCAGACCTTCACAAACCTTTGCCTCAGCAAAGAGAAACTGGGCTTTATTCAGGCAAACACTCTGAGCTGTAAGCCCTCACCACATCAAATTTGTATCTCCAGTCTGAGACAAGTGGCATTTTCCTACTGATTTCAGCAAGACAAAGAGAGCAGAGGTTTGAATGTAATGGTTGTGTGGTGACCCCAAGGTCACCAAGGGAGATCCCTGCACACTAAAAACATTTGAGAAGGCAACAGGACACTGGAGAAATGGAGTAGTCAGGATTTGCACAAATTCTACCGTATGAGCAGGGCCAGGATGGAGAGAGGCCACAATAAAAGCACTCTAGGTATGGAACCATATCTCAAGACAATTGAAAGCACGCAGGATAATGAAGATGCAAACAGATCCTACCTCACAAGCAGTTCTACAGCCAGTTTTGACTATATTAAAGGATGGGGCTCTGAGCAACCTGGTCTACTGGAAGGTGTCCCTCTTTGGAAAGAGATGACCTTTAAGGTCCCTTCCAACCCAGGTCATTCTACGATTCTATGACATGCCTTTAGCATTCTGAGTCTTGTGGCTGAAAAGCACAATATATATATATATAAAAAACCTATTATCTGTATTTTTACACCTTGGCATTATGTCTGGTTTATGTATTACACGTGTCCCATGCAATATGTAGTACATTCCAATATGCATCTCATACAGTATGATGCAAGGCATTTATGGCTGCCTTTGCTTTCGTACACATGCAGACGTGTGAATGCAGAATAAATACTTAGAATTAAAACAAGAAGGACTTCTCCTTGCAGGAAAATCTGCCAGTGGAAATCTGAAAGCATCCATTTCCCTTTCTCACCTTCTGGCAGAAACATTTTTAAAGTCAGGTGTAAGGCAGAGCTGACTGAAACTAATGAAATGATCTGGGAAGAAAAATGTGTATTTGAAGACAGAAATTTCTGGTCCCTTGGCAAACCCGGTGCTGCAGGCCAAGCTGTGCATATTTTGCATGGCTGGCACAAATTGCTCTCATAAAACCAAGTGCAAAAACACTGTTGTCCCTCCTCTCCGTGAAATACCAGGAAGAGCAAAACATCTCTTCAGGGCTCACTGTTTCTCCCCTCATTCAAAGGGTCTGGAGGATGCTGCTGGCTTTGTGCAGACAGCTTAGGGAAGTTTGTATCCGTGCCAGTCTCAGTTTCAAATGTAGACACGCTCGCCTGGGGCATTTTATGCCTGTGACTTGCTAAGCCAGCACGATCCTCGCACAGCACAGGTGCAGAGCTGTCTGTGGTCAGAATTCTTCTGCCACGTCAATAAAACGCCAATATGCAAACTTCCCTCAGCTACACAAATCACAGCCCAATTAAAAAAAGCAGCAGAGTCAACTGCTCTCACTTGCCCGAACACAGAGCTGGGTATCTGAAGCACAAAGCACATCTCATTAAACGCTATTGTGTGAAGATGAACTCTGCAGATAACAAATGAATTTACTCAAACACGCCTTGCATCAGAAGGCACTTACCACTATGGAGATTCAGATGGTACTATAAAAGCCAATTAACATCAGGGCACTGGCATAAATAAGGCTGAGACAAGCTCAAAACACAGAGAATCTTCACCAAGCCTGTTGACTGCTTAAAGCCTGTTTTTGATACATGATGTATGGTCACAAGTCGCAAAGAGCTTTTAGATCTATGCACCTTTTTTTTTTTTTTTTGTTAAACACAAACTAGGAGGATCTTTCGGCATGCCAAGGGTAGCAAAGAAGGCAGGCATCTGCTTGCTGGCTTTCCCCTACAGCTGCAGAGCTCCCTGTGATCCTGGCTGCAGCGTTTCCATTATTCAAAGGCAATGGCATGGCAGGCGTGACTGATCCCAGCCAAGGGCACTGCACTGGCACAGGGACTGAGAGCATGGCTCCAGCCAGATGTTTGTAGCCCCTTTAACTGTTTACTCTGCTGAATGCTTCTTCTGAAGTAGTGGCAAGGGCTTCTCTGCTGGTGGAGTAACAAGACTTGGTTTTGGAGCAAATGTTGGATTAAAGCTGTTACCAAAAGCAGAGAAAGAAATGCACAAGGGAGTGGGGATGACAGCTAGCACTCCACGGAATAAAGCAAGAACATTTCTGGCTGCACACAGTAATGAGAAACAGCAAATCAGGCCAGAAGAGCCCATTATCACAATCATTCTGTTTACGGTATCACAATTCACAGTCTGGCATGTAAATGCTGAATAGATCCAGCTGCTTGTAGGAAGACAACTGTTAACAGCAGCTTGCAGCTCCGTGTCTGGACCCAGGACAACAAAACCCATCACACCTCTGTCAGCATTTTCTTCTCTTTATATCCCTGGTTATTGGGAGGAATGAAGTTGGAATATTTCATGGACTCCAGGTCTTCTGCTTCCAGGAATTCAGATTTGCTGAGGGACTGATTACTGTCCCCCTTCTTGGGCTCAGAAAAGGGTGACTGTTGCTGGCCACAGGTGACGTGGGTGTACTGGCACTGCTCTTCGTGGTCAGTCTCTCGGTGGTAGAAGTAGTTGAAGTTGGACACGATGACAGGGACAGGCAGGGCAATGGTGAGCACACCAGCGATGGCACACAAGGAGCCCACAATCTTGCCACCAATGGTCATGGGATACATGTCCCCATAGCCCACGGTGGTCATGGACACCACTGCCCACCAGAAAGCATCAGGGATGCTGGTGAACAGTGAGTCAGGGTCATCAGTCTCTGCAAAATAGACAGCGCTGGAGAAGAGGATCACCCCGATGAAGAGGAAGAAGATGAGGAGGCCCAGCTCCCTCATGCTGGCCTGGAGAGTCTTCCCTAAGATCTGCAGCCCCTTGGAGTGCCTGGAGAGCTTGAAGATCCTGAAGACTCTGACCAGACGGATGACTCTGAGGATGGCCAGGGACATGGCTTGCTGCTGGCCCCCATTGTTGCTGCTGCTCCCGGGCTGCTGCTTCTGCTGCTGCTGCTGGGCCAGCTCGGTGCCCAGGGTGATGAAATAAGGGATGATGGCTACGATGTCGATGATGTTCATGATGTTGCGGGAGAACTCGGGCTTGCTGGGGCAGGCGAAGAAGCGCACGAGGAGCTCGAAGGAGAACCAGATGATGCACAGGGTCTCGATGAGGAAGAAGGGGTCGGTGAAGAAGGGGCCGGAGCCGGCGGCGGGACGCAGGGGCGGGGGGGTCCCGCTCGGCGGCGGCAGCGGCGGCAGCAGCAGCGCTTCATCCCCGAGCGGCGCAGCCTCCCCAAAGCCAGGCTGGGGGCCCTTGGGCTCCTGGCGGAACTCGGGCAGGGTCTCCAGGCAGAAGATAACGATGGAGATGAGGATGACCAGCACGGAGACGATGGCGATGGCCCGGGCCGGCCCGGAGCTCTCGGGATACTCAAAGAGCAGCCAGACCTGGCGCTGAAAGTGATGCTGGGGCAGGGGCTTCTCCTCCTCTTGGATGAAGCCCTCGTCCTCCCGGAAGGTCTCGATAGCCTCCTGGCCCAGCTGGTAGAAGCGGATCTCCTCCAGGAAGATGTCGAGGGGCACATGGACCGGCCGGCGCAGTCGCCCCCCGGACTGGTAGTAGTAGAGGATGGCGTCGAAGCTGGGCCGGTTGCGGTCGAAGAAGTACTCGTTGCGGAGCGGGTCGAAGTAGCGCACCCGGCGGCTAGGGTCGCCCAGCAGCGTGTCGGGGAAGATGGAGAGGGTCCGCAGCTGCGTCTCGAAGCGCAGCCCCGAGATGTTGATCACCAGGCGCTCGCTGCTGCAGCAGCTGCCGCCGCTCCGCTCCTCGCCCGGCGCCTCCGCCTCCGCCTCGCCGCCCGCCCGCGGGGCCGCCAGCGCCAGCGGCTCCTCCGCCCGCATCCCGCCCGCTCGGCCCTTCCTCTGCTTCCCCTGCCTGCCCTACCGCCTCGCCCCGCTCGCCTTCAGCGCCCTTCGCCCGCCGCCATCCGCCTGTTGCGCCTCGCTGCGGCCGCGCTCGCCCGGCGGCTCCGCGGGGCTCCCGGCGCGGCTCCTCCTCCGGCCGCGGGGCTCGGGGCACCGCGCTGCTCCTGCTGCTGCTGCTGCTCCTGCCGCGCCCGGCTCCGCGCTGCGCTCACACTCACACACAGACACACGCAGACACGCGGGAGAGGGAGGTGCGGGAGCACACCCGCGCGGTGTCACACACGGACACCCGCACGGAGACACAGGCACACAGACACGCACGCCGCGCCAGCGCCGACACGCTCGGCTACAGACGGATGCGCGCACCCGCCGACGGGGGATGCTCACCCCACCTCTCCCTCCGCCGCGCAGCACGCAGCAGCCCCAGCCTGCCGGGTTTTGGGGGGAAGACCCCCGAGGGGCAGCCGCTGGGGGAGCGGCTCTCCTGCCAGGAGGTTCGCAACAGCTGGTCCGAAGGGCGGCACCGCCACCGCCCTTCTTTCGCCCGCCTCTCGCCCCTGGAATGCTGCCCTTGTCCCTCCGGGCAAAGCCCTGTCGGGGCTGTCCAACCCCGCCGGCTCCGGGCAGGGCTCGCAGCCCAGCCGTGGGACCGGGCTGACCTCGCTGCTGTTCCCGTCCCTGCCGCAGGCTGGAGATGACCTTGAGGCAGTAACTCCACGCCTGTGGCTCGCGGACCTCCATTTATAAATGTCATTGCCATGATGCAAGCGCGGCTGTGGCATCGGACCATGCACAGATGGAGACAACCTGTCACGGTAAACAGTGCAACGGGGAAAGACACAGGTAAAGGCAGTTTCTTTCCTCCATTGGGGTCGATCGAGTTTGCCTCTTTTCCCACATATCAAACACGTGATCTTACTCTATTTTTTAATTTTTTTTTTTGGTCCACCACCACACAGTCAGCGCTAAGTCTCCCAAAAATCAGTATCTGCATTTTACAAGCAATCAGACCATCAGCTCTTTTGGCTTTAGAAACCTGTGGCTTGCCCCGTTCCAGTCACGCTCGGCATTTGAAAGCAGAGAGAAACTCATGACACTGTACCTACTCCTGAAACAACCCGGAAATGGGGCTAACAGGTGACTCTGCGTCCATCCTTCCCAGAACAAAAGTCTGTCTTTCCCTTGAAAACCCTTTGTCGGTGCTAAATGTTATTAACCAGGCTTTTATCATCGCAGCATCTGATGCCTTTGCTGGCTGCAAGCCATGTGCTTAGCCTACACCATCTCTTAGCAGCACGGATCTAGAGGAAAACATTCCCCTTTTTACCCCCCCTCCTCCCAGTCCCTCCTAACTAGCTGGCAATTCCTGGTTCAGGCTCTGAACGTTTTGACCAGCTGACTGTGGTTGCTTTCTCTGGCTCTGTTCTCAGGAAGGAGGTGAGTATGATTTAAATGTCACTTAATCCTCTTTCCTTTCTTACTCATTAGCATTGAAGATGGCTGTTGCAAAAGAAAGCATATATTTTCATTTATGGGGGTATGGCTGTGACACGAGGAAGCATATTTTGTTTCGTATTATACATAATTGGAGTATGGCAGCCAGATGAAAAAGACTTTCCTGGAGAATATACCTATTCTTAAAAAAAAAAAAAAAAAGGGAATCGATGTTTGCCTTTGTAATAGTAAAATGCTTCTTGATGAAATTTCTTTTTCAATTATTACAATGAATTATTCATTCACGGGATTATTTGAATCATAATTATGATTTATTCATTTGCAGGGTTAACTATTGAGAACTCCTTTCAAAATAGCTTTCGGGAGGGATGGGAAAGCTCCCGAGGTTTCTAAGAGGACACACGGGGCATTGTCTACATAAGGGAGCTCACCCTGCTCTGGCTTTGAAGGAGTGAGCTTCAGTCAGCAGAGCACAGGCAGCGTGGAGCTCCAGCACATCTTGCAGGACCATTTTCCAGCCCACACTGGCATTCCACGCTGCCACAGCTCCAGGCATCCGAGGCGCTCCCTGCATCCCATCCCATCCCATCCCATCCCATCCCATCCCATCCCATCCCATCCCATCCCAGCCTCGAGCAGGCACCCGGGCTGCTCTGCACCACCTGACCTTGCTCCTGCCAGCCCTCCAGGAGCCGCTGGCCTTGCTTTGGGGCTCTCACAGTGCCCCTAAGCTCGGTATTAGTAAAGCCAGGAGCCCTGGCGGTGCAGCACAACCCTTGTGTGCTCCCAAGCCGCTCTCACCTCCGTGCCTGTGCAGCCACACCCCTCACTTCTATATTAAGAGGTGATGCCAGCTGCCACAATTCAGCCTCCGTGCAGATTCTGCTGGGCCAGCAGCTCCCATGGCACGCAGTTTGCAGAGTGGAGATGTCGGGAGGGATAAGAGCAGCGTTCCCAAAAGCCACGCTGCTGCACTATAATCCTGCCTGGAGAGAGATTTGGGTGCTGGCTCTGAAGCCAATACCACGAGGCCAGTGCAACCTCAGGGTGCCACTAAGATCCTCTTTGAGGCAGTGGCTGTGATCACATCTCCAAGCTCAGGTCTGGCACCTTGCCAGACTCAAGAGTTTATGATGACCACATCCTCCTGCTGTGTTGGTCATTAATGCCAAGGTACACAAAAATCCCTTCAGACTCATGGGGAAAATCATTCTGACTAGCACAGGACACCCAATTCTGGGCTCTCATCCTACTCCAAAAACTGGAGGGATCTTGTTCTTCCAGGCCTGGTCCATACAGGCACTGTCAGTCTGCAGCACAGAGTTCAGTTTCAACCATTCCCTTGGATGCACCCCAAACATGGCTCAGCATTTTGGGTAACCGTTTGGATTTCCTTTAGCTCCCTTTTGCAGGATTTGATCTGATCAGCTGCCAGAAAGTTGTGTCCATGTAGCATTTTCTCAGGAAAGGCAAACCCAGAGACCTTCACTCCAAAACTAAGATATTCCAAGTGGAATCCAGGTTTGAGGCTAGGGCATGCAAAATTTCTCAGCCACTTCCTTGTCTTCCTGCATTTTGCAGTTACCCCATCATCTCCTGAACTTTCCAATTCCCTCCTCCACGGCTCCTGTGCTACCCCATCTTCTGCTTCCCACATTCAGGTACTTTTCTCAGTTATGGAGCTTCTCAAATCTATAACCCTACCACAGTTTCTTCACTTGCTTGCAGCCCAGGAGGAAAATACTTTTCACATCCCTTTTCCTAAACTCCTTTTGGGGCTGAAGGCTGCCCAGTCAGTGCTGGAGATGCTGGCTGACCTCTAGGCCTTCAGCTTGACATGCTTTGCTCATGTGACATCTTGTAACACTCACCCTATCCAATGAAGAAACAAGAAGAACACCTCCCAAACATGCAGTATGTTTTGGTGATCAATGCACCTCTAAAATCATCCAACAACACCTTAATGCACAGCCTGGGAGGCACAACAGAACCTCCCACAGGCTGGAGGCCCTGGGGTAGGATTCACTTCCCAGGAGCCAAAATATTCCACACACAAACAAATCCCCACAGTCTAAAAAGAGCAATAGACACAGGAAAGAAAATTTAAAAATGCAATAGCTGGCAGAGCATCCCTATTTGAAATGGTAATTTACACTTATGCACAGTACCAATTACAGCCAGCTTCATACTTCCCTTCTTACTTAGAGCCATAAATCTATAAATGAGAGTGCTGAGCAGGGGAGGGAAGCAGAATTAGCTTGAGCTCTGGAGCTGTTAGGCATACCACTCGGAAACAGGAATTCTCCTTGTTTGTTCTCTCACCAGAAAGCAGGAGAAACGTGAAGGATGTTTATTAACATCCTTCCAGGCATTAGAAAATCAGCTGCTGGGGTATCAAATGTTCATGGTCAGATCCCTGAGTGCCTTTTATTCTAGTCCAAGTGAAGGCCCGGGTTTGAAACATTGCTCTGCATTGCACAGAACGCCAGACTCACTTAGGATAGGAAAAAGCAGTGATTTCACTGCATATGGGCAACAAAACCTTGGCTTTCCTATTTGTTTTACGCTGCAAAAGAGAAGAAAATACCCAAAGAATTCTCAGTTTGTGAAACTACAGATCTCAAAGCACCAGATAGCAACAAGGTGAGGAGGGTTGGGGCATCTAACAATATCCATGTATCCACCATAATTTCATGCATCACCACAATGAGCAGGGATAAAAAAAATCCCAGTTTTCTCAAAATAGAAGTAATCCTGATTATTCTCTGATGGGAAAGCATCCATCCCAGTCCTAGAATCATAGAATGGCCAGGGTTGGAAGGGATCTTAAAGACCATCCCATTCCAAACCCCTGCCGTGGGCAGGGGGGGCATCTTTCCCTAGCACAGCTTGCTCAGAGCCCCATGCAGCCAGGCCTTGAGCAGTTCCTATCCTGCCCTTTGAAAAGGGTGCTTGTGCCACTGCTGACTGATGGAGGAAGAATTGTACTTCCATGAAGGGAAGGTGACAGTCCCATTCCTTGGAACCCTGTCCTTTCTGTGTGTTGAATGAGGACAGGTTCTTCTACTAGCAAAAATATAAAATGTTATAACTAAAGATTTTGTCACAACACTGAGATAAATGGAGGAGGGGAAGACAAAACAGGTTGTACCAAAAACTTTCACACATTTCCGAGCTTTCAAATACTTCTGCTAACCTAAAGTACCTTTAATACTGTTTTTGTCTTGGGTTTTCCCCCAAATTTCCATTCTTTAATTTATTTCCATCTTAGAGGCTCTGAGGCGGTCCCAAGTGTTTATCCTTCCCTCCTGTGCCTCGGTTCCTGTCCATGTCCCATCCTCCTTCCCATTTTCTATCTTCTCCCAGCCTTTTGCTGTTCTATCCTTCCTCATTTCCCAGTTCCTTCTGCTCCTAATCCTTTCATTTAACTTTAACTCACACCAAAATCCCCCTATTTCCACGAAGCCCTGCTTCCATGCAAGAAAAATGCATGATTTCCAAACCATTCTGTGAATCTATGGTTCTATGAAAGGTGATAATAAAGGGGGAAAAAAAGAAAGAAATACACACAGAGACAGAAAGGGATAACTGAGAAATTACAAACACCAAAATTTTTCAGTCACTAATTTCAATGAATACGATGAGGGCAACGAGGAACAGCAGGAGTTGTGACAATTGGAAAACTTGGGAGACAAATGGAAAGCTTGGGAGAGTTTAGGAGCTGCTGGCAACTTACAGCACCCCTTAACACCCAGTGAAACTTCCACTGAGGGCATCTCTACAGGCACATGCAGCCTGTTTAAACTTTATTAAAAAGATAAAACCAAAACAGAAAAACCAAGAGAAAACCAAGCAACAGCAGCAAAAGAACATCACAGCACTGAAAATTTGTAACATTTAAATCTGTTAGTCATTGCAAGTTCTAACAGGCTGTTAGATGTTGCCTGCATTTTAACAAAACTCACTTTATTTTATGCTGTCCTGTATTTTATTGAGAGGGAACAATAAAGAAATATTCAGTGAGATTTGTACCGCTCTGATGTGAAGTCTCTGTTGCAAGGGAATTCCCCATCCCTTGTGTGTCATGCATCCATCCTGCCCCCTCTGCCTGTCCACAGTCCCAGCCACAAAGGTGAGGGAAGGATTTGGTCTTCCTGTAACCTCAAATTGCCCTTCACAGGGACTTCTGTTCACCCCTGCAAGTGATGAGCGTTCCAGAGGTCATCTGGCTAAAAAAGGGCCATGTCCCCACCTGTGAGGAACACAGCCATGTTCCTTCTCTCACCTCAAGCTGCCTCTCCCTCCATCTCATCTCAGCTCTTTCCAGAGCTAAGAAATCCTCAGGGATCTCCATAGTAAAGCTCTGACAAGTCTCTAAAGAAATGCATGTTAAAAAAAAACCAAAACAACAAAATGCATTGAGTAAATTTTCTTCAAGGATGGCAGAAAGCACCACGACGTCAGAATAGTCTCCCTGCCAAATTTTCTGGCTCTGCTCAAAAAGTAGGAGAGCTTTGTAGCAAAATGAGTATAATAACTTCTGACAGGCAGAGCAAAACATTTTCCACCAACTTTGTTTCAGAGACAGCCAATTTTTTTTTCCCTGTTTTGTTTTAGCAGAAGCTTTCCAAATAAAAACAAACAAGCAAATTAGCTCAGAGGTAGACAAGCAACATGAAAAAAGTCTTATTTGAGCAATCTTAAGATCAACAAGAAATCTTCCAGCTGGGGCAGAGAGGGCTTTACCAGACTCCTCAAATAAAACAGTAGTATGATCACTGAACTCGGTATTTTGGGATTATTATTACTGAATATAAAGCAAATAGACACCAAATTCAATTAATGCTCAACCTGATGTACCAAACCCAGTACCAGACTAAATCCATTCACACAGCATTCCCATATTCTTGGCTATAAAGGGCAGAAGAAATAACTTCCCCTGCTTTTGACCACTGGAACATGAAGTCAATCTTCAGCAATAAAAAACAGATGTAAGATCAGCCCTGTAACAAAAGCCATCTCCTCCCCTGCATGAAAATTGCTGGAAAGCATCAGAGCATTGCGGAAAAGCTGAATAAAAAATGTAAGAATCACAGATAAGGTGAGGATGAAAAATATCTGACAAAAATTGCCCATGCAAAGATCATCTGTGTCTGCTCCTGGACTTTCTGGAAACCACTGGAGAGCCACAAGCTCTGATCCTTTCAGTCTGAATCAGATTTCAGAGGAAGAGGAACTGGCTCCATAAGTGAAAAGGCAAAAAAAGAGGAAAGCTAATACATAAATGACCCCATTGCTCAGTGAGGTAGGGAAGGTAGAGAAAGCAGACAAGAAAATGTCTGAGGTGCTCACTGCTTTTTTTGTTTGTTTGTTTGTTTTTTCTTTTAGTTTTCCCAGCAATATTGCCTCCCTTGTTTTATCAGGAATACAGTGCTGTCTCATCCTTAAATGCCCATTATCTAGGAAAGAAAAGCTATTGGACTTCCCTGGCTATGTCCTGTGCTACAAATTAATGGAATCTGAACAGTGTGTTAAACTGCAATGGAAGAGAGCTATACTGCAAATTTGTCTGATATGAGACCTCCAATTTTAGGGTTTTTTTCTGGGATATGACCAGCCTGAGGCATGTGGAAAGGCTCCTCAGAGGGGGAAGAAGAGTTTCAGGACCACCAAGAGCCAAGGAAAAAATCACTCAGTCCTAGTGCTGGTGTCAAACTATAGACATAAGGCTGGCACCTAACACCAGATTAAACCAAGGATTTGAGCTCTGTGCACAGCCCAGAGCAGTTAATCACACTCTTTCCATGACATTTCTCCTATTAGATCTGTCTTATCCACTTATATCCAACAGTTTCCTAATGGCTGCCAAGCCAGCCCTCAGCTGGTGGGAGGAGGAACAAGAGCAGCACCACTTTCATTTTTATTTTATTTTTTTTTTAAACCCACCCTGAGCAGGCACAGGCTGCCTGTAAAACAAACCTTCCTGAACCATGCTTTGGAGTTTAATGAGAAATCCATAAAATTAACTTTTTATAGCATTACCAAGTCAAGGCTTGCTGTGAAGATGTCAGCACCCAATGGGCCGTGACTATAAGGAACAAATACTACACAATCTTGGACTCAGCAGAAGCCTTTTATAGTAACTTAGGTACTGTTGGAGGGAGCAGTTTTCCTCAGCTGGTGGAATCCCTCTGACCTCTTTTGGGATCACTGGGAAGGAGCCTGCAATGGCAGTGGAGACAGACTCCAACACTGCTGAGGGATTTTCTGATGAACACTTTTGTAAAATGCTGTTCCAGCACAAGGGTCAAAAAAATTCCTTAATTATAATGTTGATGCTCACTTCTTTAGAAAGAAAGGAGTGGGAACATCTCCCTCTGCCTCAATTCTCTCTCCCAAGACTGACAAAATTTTATCATTTTACTCTAATAACCAGAACTATAAAAGCCATTTTCCTCTCAAAATATCGAACATCTCTTTAATAACATGTAATGAAGAGGATGTGGCTGAATAATGCAATTCTTTTGCCCCAGTTCTAATACTTTTTTTTATAGTACTCATCTAAATCACTAAAAGGAATTAATATTTTATTGCTTTCTATGAAAAATGCATCATGCCTTTCCCATAGCAAGGTTTGAAACTCCAGTCACTTCAGTTCAGACTAGAATTTTTTTTCTGACTTTGCTGTTACTGAAGTCAATAATTCTCTGTGGCAAAATACCTGGATTATTTGTTAAAAGATGAAGACGAGCCTTAAATTTATAGTGGAAGCTGTTTTTGAATTTGAGCCATAAAGCTACTAGCATGTTTTCGATCCACAGCCCTGAAAACCCAGAAATTTCAGTTCCTGTTTGTACACATCATCACATACTAACCCTTTCTAGAACTCTGCTTTCTGTAGCCCCTGATTTTTAGGAAAAGCTTTCTTTATAACATGTGTCATCTCCTAGATCCCTGTGTGGGATGGGCCAGTCAAATCCTTGGAACTAAAATATTTGCAAACAAGGATTTATCAAACTGTCAATTAAGCAAACATAACTGAACTGACAGGTCTGTGGAATCAAAATATTGCTGGCATCTTGGTGTTGGAGGAAAAACAGGGAACTTCATTTGAATTTAAGAAGAGCTTAAGCATCCTAAAGCAGCCAGATTCCCTACCATGACATCTAAAAATAAATAAAGTATTCTGGACGTTTAAAAAGCAAACAAACCCCCTCTTATTTTCCAGTAGGTTCTCAGGAGCAGCTTCTCTAGGATTTTTCCCAAGGGAACCATTTCACCTAAGGACAGTGATCTCAATCCTGTGGTTTTTTACCCTGCTGAGAAGTAATCTTTCAGCCATTTTAGCAAAACTAGCACCTAGCTTGAGGATAGATTGACTAAATGATCAGGAAATGTGGAATTCTGAGCTTTGGATCATTTGCGGAGACATTGCTATTAATATTTAAGAATAATAATTAAAAAAATAAAACCCATAGATCAGCTCAGGACAGAAATAGCATTAACTACACTTCATTTTGTGAGGCATTTTGAGCTGTCATCAGAGCTAGCTATTGGAATGGAGCCTTAAAGATCACATCTATTTTTGTAAGCCCAAAATGACCAATAATTCTGCAAATGCTGAGATAATTCTGCAAGTGCTGAGCTCTTTGTAGCCCCTGATGCCGAGGCTGTGGAGATCCTTGCAGCCCTGTAAAACACTCCTGTGTGCTCCCAAACAATGCACAAGGGAGGTTACACTAGAAAAATATCTGCCAAGCCTTCAGAGGGAGGCTCTTGCATGAATTTCTTTGTCTGCAGCCAACAAGTGCTCTGTCCCAAGCACATCCCCCAGGAAGTCTGGAAGGACCAGGCTGCTTTCCACTCCAGATGTTTCTGCCAAGGTAAGGCAAGAACATGCTCTGAAAAAGGAACTCCAGCTCCTTGTAGAGGCAGCACTGACCTGAGTCATTCCTCTGCCTGCATTAGAAGGACATCAGTGCTACTGAAAACCCACTTAATGGATTTGCTTCCAGCATTCCTTCAATTACATGTAAGCCTACCCAGCTTGCAGCTATGGAGTCAGCGTTCCTGTGGCTGTGCTGTTCCTGCTCTGAGAAGTCTGTCTGCTGTTTATCTCTGACTTATGGGGAGATTGCAGCTGGATCCAGCTGAGCAGAGCACTGTGCCAAGAAAGCAACATCAAACTGCTCAGCCCTCCAGTGCCTGCAGGGAGCCTGCAAAAAAGGTGTGGAGACTCTTCACAAGGAGTTGTAGTGATAGGACAAGGGGCAATGGCTTCACACTGACACAGAGCAGGGTTGGATTGGATATTGGGAAGGAATTGTTCCCTCTGAGGGTGGTGAGGCCCTGGCACAGGTTTGCCAGAGAAGCTGTGGCTGCTCCATCCCTGGCAGTGTCCAAGGCCAGGTTGGATGGGGCTCTGAGCAACCAGGGATGGTGGAAGGTGTCCCTGCCCATGGTAGGGGGGTGAAACAAAATGATCTTTAAGGTCCCTTCCAACCCAAACTATTCCATTACTCTATGTCCACTCCTGCCTCACGCCAGATGAATTGACCTGACCTCTGACAGCCAAGGAAATGATTACCTAAAGGTACACCATGTGCCTGCCCTCCACTTTTTATCAGTTTACTGCACCAGAAATACGCCCGTGGAAATTCTAAATGATTGTCATTAAGAAGTTTGATGCCTTACTTACGCATTTCTTTCTTCTCCTGTTTTCCCACCTGCTCCTAAGGAGAAAGAGGATTCAATAGTGGCTATTTATAAGAACCATAAGGCTGAGCAACAGCTCCTGTGTTTTTCTGCTTTTCCCTTTCCCAGCGCCTGGCTTCCAAGCATGCTGCTGAGTGGAACAGGCAGAGGAATGGGCTACTGTTCATCCCCACCTGGCAGCTGCTCCTGAGTTTCCTCTGAGCAGAGAACCAAGGATCACTCCCTCTATTCATCATAGAGAGGGAGAAATAAAAAGCTTTCTTGGCATTAAATCTCAGCTGCTGCTGATGCCTAGTAATATGCATTTTCCATCAGAGAACTGTCCTCACAGAAGATTTTCAAACAGCCTTGGTTAAAATGTAATTCCCAAATCTTTGCAAGTGAAAAAGGACTACCACCCTCATTGTTGGAAAGGAGGTTTGTCTGATCCCCAGTTTTTAATTGACAGGAAGACAAGTGAAAGAGCGTCTAGTAAACAATCACTGTTTCTGACCCCAAAGTGTTATTGATTATCCCTGGATAAACATGCAGGCATTTGCTGGCAGTCATCAGGATTACATCAGGCTGAGGTCCATGGGATCCACAGGACACAGGGGATGACCCCTCACTTCCAGGATGGCAAATGTATGCAGAACTTTGTCCTGGATCAGAAGAGAAAAGGAAAGGACTAGGATGTTCTAACAGACACAGGTTTAAATTTAAGGTATAAACTTGACAGCTATTGAAGCTACAGAGCTGCTCCATTGAAGGGTATTAAAATAGGTAGAATTTGTGATAAGAGGAAAAAAAAAACCACCTAAATACTTCTGAGGGACAGAATTTGTGTGCTCCAGAATCTTCTGAGTGGGTGGACTGCATATAAAGCCAGAGGCACAGACTGACATTGCAATTCAGATAATTGGGTGAGCAACAAAAAATTAGGGATCATCAGAAAATAGATTTCTCTCTGCTTTTCCCAAGTGATTGCCATTACTCGCACCAAGGAATTCCATCATGAGTGCCAAGCACTACACAATGCCAAATCATCTCATATTGATTTCTTAGGAAGCAAGCCAGTATCTCCACCTCCTTTTATTCTTTCTGTGTTTATTCCAGAGGCACTACACTTGATCTCAAGTTCAAAAATCTTACCCCAAACTCAAAATATATTGCTTCAGAGAAATTTGAACTTATGTGTGAGCTCGTTATTCCATTTCTACAAACAACTGCTATGTTTGTATGGTTTTGGGACGTGTTGGAAAGAGGAAGTTAATTTTCCAAACTAATCAAGACGACACTCAGGTGCCTGACTGTGGGCATTCAAAGTTAATGCACTTCTGAATCATTAATCCATTTTTCAAAGGAACGAGGTGCACAGATCTTCCCCAGCTAACTGACACCGAAAGGAAATATTCTGCAGAATACAAAGATCTTCTGCTTGCATCATCAAGGAGTTAAAACACTTCACCAAGAAAGTGACAGGAGGTGAATGCCTCAGGCTTCATGTAAAACAAAAGGTGCATTGAGCCTGAACGGTTCAGATGAAAGAATCCTTTCATTCCAGGGTGGTTTGGGTACAAATTAAGTGAGTAGGTTCTTTCTCAGAACAGAACCATCTTTTCTTTCCTTGTCACATCCAGTGCTAAAAGGTTTTGTGTCTGCGTTTCCAACTTTTTAAGGGTCTTCTTAAACAGAATGAAGTAGTGCCTTCCACCCAAACTTCTTGACTCACCTTTAGAGTTTTTGTCAGATTCACCTTCACTCTGCCCAGATATGTGGGTAGTCATTAAGACCAAATAATTTGTACAAATCTTTAGGTATATTTGAGGATGTTTGCATGCATGTTTGGTTGCAGAGTTATGCTTATTTACAGAATTAGCCCCTGGCTGTAAAAATACTTGTAAACTCACACCTGACAATGTTATTGAATCTTTTAGGGAGTTTTTGCATGATGCATCTGAAAATGTGCCTTAAAAACTGTTGCATTATTTTTATTTTTTTTTCTTTTGCCTTTTGGATAACTTTCCTGCTTTACTGGTTTCAGACATTGGAGAACAGATGACCATTGCACAGAAAGAAGAGGAAAGGGAGATTGCCTTCAAGCAGACAGCTCAGAGGCACCACCAAGTAACGTGAATTTAACATCTGCTTTTCACTGTGAAGTTTCAAATATTTATTTCAAGAGAAATCAGGACTGGTTCACTCCAGAGACCAAGGTGAACTTGCTCTATAATTTACTCACAGAGAATAGCTCAGTGAGATTTAAATCAAGGCTTTAGAAGATGAGCAGCTTTACAAACTACAAAACCCTAAATCTTTCCCTAAAAAGAGTGTGGCTTTGGAACAGGCCAGCCTTACTGATGGGGCTGTTTTGTAGATGGGGAAAAGGCACAAGCTGAGTGCCCAAGGACACAAAACCCCTCAGTGGCAGGGATGAGGTTACCTTGGAGTTCTCTCTGCTCAGTCCAGGGCTTTAACATGTCCGTATCCCTGTGTGAAAATGTGCCATCCCTCTCTTGTCACATAGCACATCTCAGCTGGTCATTCCTGGATACAGACAGAGGTTTGTCTTCAAAGTGGGCTGGTTTCAGAAGAAAACTTACCCCAAAAATGCCTGTGATTGATTGTCCCTGTGCTTTGCCCACTCCAAGTGCCCTATTGTCTTCCTGAACATCCCTAGCTTGCACCTGGCTGTCAAGAAGGGAGAATAGCATAAGACTATAAACCTATCAAAAAATCTTTCCCATCTGTTAATTCAAGCAGGGAAACTGAAGAAATTAGATGTTAGACATGAGGTGCTGCCTTTGGGGGAAGATGCAAGGCTTTTCTATATCACAGAGCACGCCTGCTCAGCACCAGGCAGGAGCAACTCACCTGCAGTGAGCAGAGCAAGTGCTGGACCCACTGAGCACAGGTGGAGAGCTCTTTAGAGGACACACAAGCCCATCCCCAGGCTCGGGTCCCATTTCAGCACAGCCGGATGGGAAGGAAAGCGAAGCCTCCAAGGCTGCCACGCTCCTCAGACACACTGGAGGGAGGGTGAGAACACCAAGGAGAGGGTAGTAATTGAATTTCTGTTTATTTTGGTCCAAGGTTGAGGTCAGTGCACAATGAGGAGGTTATCAGATGACTCATATGATCCCCAGCGCTGTGCTGGGATAAAGTTAGGACTGTGCCTACTGGGGAGATGTGAGCTTGTCAGATAGCCAGGGTACAGCTTTATGTAATTAATTCCTATTCCTGAAGTCATTTTCTTGACCAAGTCTGAGGAGGGAAGGAACATTCTTTTGTAATGGCATGAGGGGTTGGGAATCTGGGCTTTATCCATAGTGCGCTCATCTGAATTTCCAGGAGAATTCAATATTAACATAAATTGCTTGCACTTTTTAACATTTGCCATGATAATAACACACATGCAGTGATATCCAGGGTTTTTGCTACCTGAAAAACCACAGATGTACATTTCTAAGAAGCATTTACTTGCTGTCTTGCCTATTTAATGACACAAGCAGTAGGAGCAAGACGAACTTAAATAACCTTTTTTTCTTTTGCTTCATCCAAGTCCAAGGCAAAACCTCTGTATTTTCTCTGTGGCAAGAGTATAGGACTTCCTGGGTGTCATGGGGGAGACACAAAATTAAAGAGATGACCCAGACAGGAAGTCAAGGGAGCACAAAACAGATGGTGTGCTCATATATTTGATCACAGGCCTGTAGGAAAGCCAGACAAAATGTTTTACCCACAATTATCTATCCTTTTGGATGAATCATGAAACACTCCTAAAGCATGAACAGCTGTTTCAGGGAAGCTTTTAAAAGTAAACTGGAATGACTTCAGTGGAGTGGCACCAAAGTTGTCCAGCCTTGAGAGTTGGTCCTGTGAGGAGAAGCTGAGGCAGTGGAGCTTGATTAGACTGAAAATAAAACTTTGGGGACATGTTAAAGCCATCTTCCAATCCCTGACAAGCCTTTGCCACGGCCAAGAGCTGGGATCTCACGTGCCCAGCTACAGAACAATAGATAATGGAGTGACAGGACAAGGGGCAATGGCTTCACACTGACACAGAGCAGGGTTAGATTGGATATTGGGAAGGAATTGTTCCCTGTGAGGGTGCTGAGGCCCTGGCACAGGTTTGCCAGAGAAGCTGTGGCTGCCCCATCCCTGGAGTGTCCAAGGCCAGGTTGGATGGGGCTCTGAGCAACCTGGGATAGTGGAAGGTGTCCCTGCCCATGGCAGAGGGGTAGAACTGGATGGTCCTTAGGGCCACTTCCAATCCAAACTATTCCATGACTCTCTGATTCTATGAAAATCCTCTATTTTGGGAAAAAGTTATGCTTTAAAGCTTTTGAAAGACAGGAAAAAATCGGAGTCATTCAGTTTCTGAATAATTAACTCCCATACCCATTCTGCATGTCCTGATCTCCAACTTGAAGCCTGATTGTCCTAAGGATCAGTGGAACAAAAGCCTTTTAATCTTTTCTAGAAGTATAGGTGCTAAATATAGAACCAGCTTAAACTATTAAAATAAAATACGCTAATTCATTTGAAAAGCAACAAACCAATTAATCTTTAATCTGCAGCTGTGGGCACATTTTTTTCTTCTTTAGCCACAGATTCCTGCAAAGTTTTGGGAGGGGGGAGCGGTGGGGATGAGTTAACACAAAAGACAAGGTATCATTTTCAAGGGCTCCTGGTTCACAGACACTTCTTCAGCAAAAGCCTTCAAGACCCAGATAGACAAAGCCATAGCTGATGTGTCCTGGTGGCAATTTGTCCTTGCAGGATTCCCAGAGGTACCCTCCAACCAGCGCTTTCAGGATTTTTTCAGGAGAGTGCATATAAAAGTAATACTGAATGACCTCTTAAAACTCTGCAGCCGCTCCACTGATCATCCTAATCAAAATCTTACTCTCTACCATGTGAATTTTCCAGCAGGAAGGTGGGAAATCAAATCTGCATGGCCAAGGATCAGCCCAGGAGTCAAAGGACTGATTGCTCCTCATGTAGTCTCTGTTAGAGTCAGATAGAAAAATGGTTGTGCATCTCAGCTTTTTGGCCCAACTTCCTGGCCCTCAATGAAAACCAAAAAAACTTTTTGAAAAGCTATTTGAAAAGTCTCTTGGGTACATCTGTTTTATACAGATTATGCTTCGCTTTTATTAACTTCAGATCAAAGCTCTTCACTCTAAGTAGGGAACCAAAGGGATCAGGTAAAGTAAATATTCTCTTCTCTGCAATTTCATGTGCAAACACCAAGTTTTCAGTCTGGGAAGACATGATTTAGTAGCTTTACTGCAAAAGAAAAATCTGCATTTATACCCTGATCTTCATATGGATGACTTTACTCTTCCTCAGTATTTTTTTTTTTTTTTTTTTTTAAATGTAATGATTATATCTAAATAGAGAGAGCACACAAATTAGTCCCTGGATTCAATACAGGAAAAATCAGATACAGTCTCTCACCCATTCATCATTAGACATATTAGATGGACTATTCTACAGAAAAATAAAGTGAGTAGATACCTCAAGTCCCCATTACATTTCCCAAAGAAAACATCCAAGCCATGTTATGCTGCACAAACTCTGCCAGAGATTTTTCCTGCCCCAGCCAGCCATTCACATTCAAATCCCATGCAGCTGAGATCTGTCATGCACTTATTTTGAAACTTGTTTGCTGATAAGTGCACAACCAGTTTTGCTCTCACCAGTTGTATTGAAAATAAAAGTTTAATCCTGGGGCCAAGCCAGCATTTTTGTACCAGTTGCCAACCTTAAATGAACTCTGTAATAACTATAATAAGAACTTCATTATGAAATGTTACTCCACCAAGACCTATACAAGTAAATACTGCAGCCTCATACCTTCATCAAGAGCTAAATCCAGGGAGATGGATTTATTACTGGGAGTGGGGGAAAAAGAATTCATTTCAGATATATTATCTGTTATCCAAGTATCTATTCCTCAACTTTTTACGATTTTGATAATAATCTGCTGAGGAGTGAGAGACTATTTACAAGAGCATGTAGTGACAGGAGAAAAGGGAGTGGCTTCACACTGAAAGGAAATTTACATGGGACATCAGGAAGAAATTGTTGAGGCCCTGGCACAGGTTTCCCAGAGAAGCTGTGGCTGCCCCATCCCTGGCAGTGTTCCAGGCCAGACTGGATTTGGACTCTGAGCAGCCTGGGATAGTGGAAGGTGTCCCTGCCCATGGCAGGCTTGTTTTATTTCAGTATAAGTTGTATTTTGCAATAATTGAGCCTGTTTATAGTAATAATTTTTTAACAATTTCTCAAACTCAATAGAAGTGTGTGTGAAGTTACCCCTTGTCAAAGAACCTTGAGGCACCAACCACTGTCAGCTCCCACGACTTTTCCTGTCTGTGAGATTAAAATGTCCCCCCAGGAGCACTGATACTCCCCCAGAGGACACAAGGGTTCCTCTAAGACACCATCAGCAGCACCTGAACCAAATCAGCCTTAGAAATCCTCACTAGCTCATTCCCTGACAGCTCACATGCCAGCACATCTTATAAACCATAAAATATGGCTTCAGAGCAGGACCTGTGCTAAAAGTGTCCAAGAAATGCTCTTTACTCAAGTGCCATCTGATTTCTCTCTGCCCAAGCAGCTGCCCTTATCTCTCTAGCAGTGCCACCACTGCCTGCTTTCAACTAAATGCAACAGAAAGACATAAATCTCTGATATAACAAATTTCCACAGAGGAGAGAAAGCCTAGAAATTCTTCTTCTAAAGGGAAAAAAAAACCCAAACAAACTCTCAACATTTGTTGACAGGGAAGAATCCTTACGCCATCTATCCTTGAACATTCCTCAGGAAAATGTCAGGTTTGAAGTGTTTACACAAGGGTGCTGAGCAGGAGGAGCAGCACAGAGCCTGCATCTTGATCTGAGTCTGGGAAATTCAGCAAAGGCTCTTCCTGCAGGGTGGCCACACTTTAAACCTGCTGGGAGCTTGTGTGAGCGCTCTTACAACATTTTGGAAAGCGAGGGAGACACATTTGGGGCTAAATCCTGCCTATCTCACTGCAAGTTCCTGGCTTTAATCAGGGAGTGAATGTAGACAGAAGTGGGAAGTGGGAAGAGAAGCAGCTCAACTATTTAGAAAACAGAACTCTTCTTTGATGAATTATGCAGCTTTCTTCCATCATTTTCAGAAAGTATTTACAAGGAAAAGTGGAGTTGCATTTCTCCAGCTGCAAAGACCTTGTTCCACAGAGGAAAGACAAGGTGAAACCCCCCCACAGACATTTCAAAGCTGTGGGAATGACTCCTAAAAAGCAGGATATCACTCTGAAATTTAATTTTTCTGTAGTAATAGGCTTAGCTTCTCATCTGCAGGGTCACTTAGGAAGGGAGAGAGGGGGAACCCCACTTTGTTTTAAAATGGTTCAAATGAAATGTGCAAAAGCTTAACAACAAAAAAAACCATAACTTCACAGAAGATTGGAGGGAAAAGGGCACTTTTGCATTCTTCCATCAATGAATTCTAAAGCCCATGTCACATTTCTTGATTAGGCATCTTTCTTCAGGATCTACAGTAAGCCATCATTCTGGAACTAGGGAGATTTGTCTGGAATTTCAGCCAGGTGCCCTAAACCTCCTGGATGAAAAAGCACTTCAACACTGAGCACTCCTAATTCACAGCTTGTCCCTCACAAATCTCCAAGGTTGTTTAAAGTGATTAAAAAGAAATCCAAACAGAGCTGATCGGCTCCTCTTCTCCATCAAATCTGGTTTTCCTTGGTGGGTGCTGGAGAACCCTTTCAAAGTGCAATGCTTGTCCTGTGGAATGGAACAGCAGGCACAGGAACTCCATCCCCTGGGTGAAATCCAGCTCCCTGTATCCCAAAGCTGTCTAAATTGGGATCCAGAGACATGTCCAGGCTCTGTCTAGACTGGTAACAGCATTGGGTGCACACCCACACACAGAGATGGAGAGGCCACTGTGGGTCCCAGTGATCAAGCACAGTAACCACAGCTTGGACTGGATGATCTTCCAGGTCCTTGCCAAGCCAAGCCATTCTTAAGATGATTTCATGAGAAATTACCTACTTCTGAGACTCTCCAGGGATGAAGATTTCTCTGTCTCTTGGAGTTTTACCAGCTGTGAACAACTCTCACAACGAAAACCTTTTTCCTTGCATCACATCAGAGAAGATACAGGACCCCTCACCACAGACCTGAAATTGCAGGCTCAGAACTTTTTACTTCCCACACAATTATATTTAGACTAGAGCTCTGCACAGCTGCAAGACTGGACAGAAACCTAAAATTAGTAATATCTTCTCTAATTTCAAACCTACCTTGATACCCTCTCCTGCTCCAGGTGTCCAAAATGAATTTCTGCCTGAAGACAGCAGGGTTTTGCAGATCAAAAACGTTTTAAACCCCAAAGTAATCAAAACTCCCTGATCACAGTCCTTAAGACAAAAAGTGAATATCCACATGCAATTTCATTTGCTGACTACCCCTTAACATCATCTTCTGGTGAGGCACTTCAATTTACCAGTTTTCTCCTGGAAATACAACACTGCCGAAGGAAAATGGGACAGTAAGAGAATTTCCTGGCACAGCTGGGAGGAAGCTGACAAGGGAAGGCACCCAGAGAAGGGCTAGTGGGAGGTGTGAGGGCTGGAGGGTGTCTTGGACAGAGTGATGAAGTTTTGATTCTCTGAGAATAAGGAGAGGTGCCAGCAGAACTTCCACCCTGGATTTCCTGAGGTCAAACTTTGGCCTCTTCAGGATGACAGAGTCCCTAGGGAGGCAGTGCTGAAGGGCAGAGGAGACCAGGAAGGCTGGAAATTCTCCATTAACAAAATCCTACAGGTGCAGGAACATCCTCACAGGCCAAAAGGTGAGATGCTGGGGAAGGAGACCAGCCTGGATGAACAGGGAGATTTAGCTAGAACTCAGGACAAAACAAAAAAGGTTATTCATCACCTTTGGAAGAAGGGGCAGCTAAGCCAGAGGACTACAAGGATGTGGTGGGGATCTGCAGGGAGAAAATTAGATGGGTCAAAGCCCAGCAAGAACTTGATCTGGCTGCTGTAAAAGGCAATAAGAATTGTTCAGCTAGCAAATCTTCAGCCAAAGAGAGCGTGGGCCATTGCAAAATATGCAACCTGACTACAGCCTTTTGAGGGGAGTTTTATTTCTATCATTTCATAGGGATGATAAAATCAATTTTAAAGGTATCAGAGAACCATCTGAGAAAGAAAAAGACAAAACTGCAGGTCAGGATGGAATTTAGGAAATGCAAAACTACCAGAGACACAAAGCAGCAAGGCCTCTGTTTCTGAATGTTTCCTAAAGTCTTGCAAACATTTCAGTGTTTGGCTCTGTGTTTACTGCACTTGCACTGGACTAACCTGGCTGAACCACTGCCTTGCACTCACCTAAACTCGCTGTGACCTCCAAACTTCTGTGTCCCTTTTGGCAGCTGGGGGAGGCCCCCCTTGGCTGGTAAGAGTCCCCACTCTGGTAGCTCCAGACTGAGGAATGCATTGATCTTCTTTCCCCATGTTTCACCCCTGAGAGCTGGCTTGAGGCTGCTCATTCATCTGTGCAGCATCCAGCTGACAGCAGCAGCTTCTCACACAATTCCTGTGCTTTACCCAGCTCTCAAGTGCCTCATGTCCAAGAACAGCACAGGTTTTCCTCATCCAAAAGCTCCCAGGGCTCCTGCTGTGGAGAAAGGAATCAGGAAAACCCCTGCCTTCCCTCTGGACACAAGCCACAAAGTTTGCTCTAGAGCCATGATCTGCAGGAGCCAGAGGATTCAAGCCTTAGGGCTGGGTGGAAGCAAATTTTGCAAAAATCAATAATTCCTACTAAAAATTCTCAGTCCTAGTGACAATAAAATGAAATGTCCTTGCCTGTGGACTCCAGAGGCACTTCATTCACTTGAAACACACTTTCCTTAAACACCAAAACTGGTTCAGGAAGATATCAATTTGTACATTCCCTTAGCCCGACTACCTCCATAACCTTATTTTCAAATCTGAGGACCACCCAATATTCCCACCTCAAATGGAGACAAACTTTTTCCTACTCTTTTTATTTCTAGGCAGTTACATGCTTTTGGGTTTCTTTTTTTGTTGTTGTTTTTTTCTTCCCCCACAGGCAGTGTCTTGCATAAAAAATCTATTATTTAAGTGGAAAGGACATGAAGGTCTGGTTGCTTTGTGGTTTGCTTGGTTTTTCATTCTCATTTCCAAAACCAGTTGACAGTTTCTCCTTCAGATATCACTTCTAAAATGCTGCTTCTAGAGCCATGACAATGAAGAGTCACATCATTAGTTTGTTAAATCATGCTTTTTCAGAAAGGCTGGGAAATCAATAAAAAAAATTGGGTGAACTAAAGGATTATAATTGTAGAAATCCCATGAAATAAACCAAATGAACAGTGTCTATTCAGAGATCGATCAACATTTCTCCTCTGTTAGGTGTACAGACTGAAAAAAAACAAAGGCTCCATTTGCTGCTTGATTACAGGATGATTAAAAGAGATCAATAGGACAAGACTATGAAGACAGTTAAGAAAATCCTTTGAATGAAAAGAAACTAAGAAAAAAAAATGCTTACTTTATCATGCCTAAAAAAATGAAGTTGAAAATTAAATTGCCTAAGAAGCTGACTGCTTCTTTGCTTTCCCAAGAGGGAAAAATACAAAGGAGAGAAATTTCTAAACTAAAAGAAAATCCTGTCTTAAGAAGAACATACGGACTTGTTTATCTATACTCCCCATGGAAAAATGTGGGTTGAAAGTTGAGAAGAAGTTTCTAAGGATCAGAACTATGAAGTTCTGGAACAGCCTTCCACGAGCAGGGGCTTTTTTTGACACAGACCTTGAGTGATTCTTCTATTACAGGATTTATGGTCTGTGTGCACTGTGAAATTACTCTAAACAGCATTATGGAAAACTACTACAGATCAGAGCTATCAAACACTTGCACAGGCCTTATTATTATTATTTGTATTCTATTTTCTGGTTCAAAGTTTGCTGAATCCCTGTTCCTAGTACTCTTTTTGAGGTGATGAAATCAGCAGAGTTAAAAAAGCCTAGACAGAAAACTGTCCAGTCTGATGAGGAAAGTTTTAAACTAAGAATGGTGAAGAAGGGAGAGAGTAACCAGCAGCTTGGTGAAGAAATGATGGATGGGGTTATCAAACAAGGAGGCTGGGATGGTGTGAACACAAGGGACCTTACTTGAAGTGAGGGGCCCAAAACTGGGCACAGCACTCAAGGTGTGGCCTCACCAGTGCCAAGGGACACAGAGGGACAACCAATACCCTAATTAACAGCACAGGCTCCTAAATCCTGGCATTGCTCAGTGAAAACCACAATAATCAACTTCACGGTAGATTAGCAGGGTCTGTGCAAACACAATCTGCCATAATTGCACCAGCAAGATGTTGTGAAGAACTCCTCCCTTACAGAGGGAGATGCTGCGTTATGTTTCTGAACATTTAAAAGCTTGGACAAATTGACACAGCCCCTGAAATGCTGCACTGTTGCAGCATCTTGCTTAGGGAAACAGCCCATCTGTGTAAGCTTCAAGCAGTCAGATACTTCCAAGGTTTCTATCTTGAAAGGATTAACAGGACGAGAAATAAAATTTTTATGCCCATTTTTTAATTTCATTTCACGGAGAAGGATGGAAGGATTTTTCTGTGAAGGATCAAATGACATAATTATAGAATCATAGGATTGCTTGGGTTGGAAGGGTTGAAAGATCATCCAGTTCCAACTCTCCTACCATGGGCAGGGACACCTTCCACTGGACCAGGTTGCTCAGAGTCCCATGGGTAGCTCCATTCCAAAACATTCTATTGTTTTAAATGACTAATGGTAAATTAAGGCTATTTTGTGTTTGCTGACACACACAAGCAGTGCCCATCACGTAGAGTTTTAAGGCAGATTTAACATGTATAAGGAGCATACTTTGAAGAGAGATGTTGTGTAGAATAGCAAGCATGTTTGCCCTGTGTGAAGGTGAATCACCTCATGAGATATCAACATCATTGTCCCTTCCAGTGCCTGAAGGGAGCCCACAGGAAAGATGGAGAGAGACTCTTGACAAGGGCCTGGAGTGACAGGACAAGGGGCAATGGCTTCACACTGACAGAGAGCAGGGTTAGATTGGATATTGGGAAGGAATTGGAAGGAATTGTTCCCTGTGAGGGTGCTGAGGCCCTGGCACAGGTTTCCCAGAGAAGCTGTGGCTGCTCCATCCCTGGTTGTGTTCCAGGCCAGGCTGGATGGGGCTCTGAGCAACCTGGAGGAAGGTGTCCCTGCACATGGCAGGGGCTGGAATTATGTGATCTTTAAGGCTCCTCCCAACCCAGGCTATTCTGTGATGGTGATGTAAGATCTCACAATCACAGCTCCCTCAGAACTCACACACTGAAATTTCCTCTCTGGTTATCCCATAGCTCTATGCCTGCCATCATCATTTTGCTCTCAGGGCTTTTCCCCTGCAAGCCTAAAAGCCTGTTTTAATTGGGGGGTGTTCACCACCAACATTTAATAAACAGTAATTACTTGAGATTTAATCTGTTCTGCAGGTTCTTCTAAGAGGAACTCAAATCTTCAGGTAGAAAATCAACTGTTGTGATGCTTTTCTGAGCTATAACCAGATGAGTTTTTTGCTCTCCCTGAAGAGCAGCAAGCCCTGTCACAGTGTGACATAGGCAGCAAACTGTGAATCTAATTAAGTGTATAATTATGCAGCAGATTGCAGCACAGTGTGCTATTACTTAAACCAACTGACTTGCATGGCAGTCCCAGAGACATGGACCTTGATGCAGACTGAGCTGAACACATTAGGGAGCATTTCTAGGGCAGGGTGAAGAGGGAGCCAGACTCAGTTCATCCACACTAACAGCACCCACACCCCTTCAACTAAAAAAACAAACCCAGAAGACACACAAAGTCTAAAGGCAGTGCAAAAACAAACTTGGCAATGCTATGGAGCTGCTCATAAAGCTTCGCAAATATTTGTCTCAGCCTTTTTTGGATGAGGCTGTCAGCACAGAGCTCTAGCACTGCACCACTACTCCTTGAATTATAGCAAATGGATAATACCCCCTCAAATTGCCTGTGTACAACAGGAATTTCCCCTTTATCAAACTCTCCCTTCCTACAAAAGCAGCAGCTGGAAGATGTGTTCCATTGCACCATGGAGCTCCCACATTTGAGTCCTGAAACTTGCATAAATAACACTTCCAGCGAGAATTCCCGTTAAATAATCCACACAGAACTGACCTACATTTGCAAATCTCTTTTGAACCACTGCAACAGGAATATAAATGGAATTAGAAGCCAGCACTGACTTCAGAGCTGAATTCAGAGCTCTGTGTGCCCACCACAGCAGGGCACAAGTGAGGTGTGGCTTGGGCTTCAAAGCTGCTGCCATTCCCGTTGTTGCTTCAGGCACTTGGAAACAGATGGCACATTTCTGGGGAATTGTGCAGGCAAACACACACTGCCAGGTACCATTTTGCCTTGTCTGGGAGAACTAGGGACTCCGAGCAGATTCACAGGGAACAGATGGACAAAACACGCTCCGAAGTGACACTGAGTCTCCCGAAAATCAAAAAAAACACAGTTTAAAATCTAATCTGAGATTACAGCCCTGACTGATAACTGCAGGCAGAATGTGCCAATGTCAGGGGAGCATAAAACAATTGCTAAAACCACATTTGCTACTGAAAATTGAGCTGAACACCCAGGTACTGTCAGTGCTTGGTTTCCAGCAGGGAGCTCCATGCCAAGCTCTGGATTGCAGGCAGGGAAGATGGGAAATGTCACTGATCTGTGGGATTGATGGACCATCCCTGTCACTGCCAGCCTTTGGTCTTGCACAGTTTACTGAGGGCTTTTGGGTGGCTGACCATGAGCAGCTCTGCCCTTCAGCCCTCTCAGAGCTGGTAATTAATTGCCAAGATGGTGGATGTCCTCACCTCACCTGGATCTCAGCAGGGAAAAGGCTCCAACTCTGCTGAATATTTAAAAAAAAAACAGGTTATGTACCAGAAAATGAATGCAGAATGCACTGCACTGGAAAATGGGTACAGGAAGAGAGATATACAGCAGGCTAAATAGCATCAACAAAGCCCAGAACATAAAAAACAAGACAAACTAAACAAACATCAAGAAAAAAAAAGTTAACAAGAAAATGAAGGGATCTACCTGTACTTTGCATGGGAATAGAAAACTTGTGCTGTGATATGGACCGGAATAGTGACAAACAGGTGAAACCAGTAGTAAATCATCTCACTTTCTGGAAACTACCATTTTTCTTCTCTTGCTTTTGACACAAGACAGATGAAAGTCAAATAATAATTTGGCTCAATGTTGCTCACTGATCCTGACAGGAGCACACTTGAGGCAAGCAGGATTCTACACCCTGTTGATAATGAGCGCACTTGATGTTTCAATAGGGCTGCAGTTTCACAAAGAGGGAGGAAAATTAAAAGATAAATCTAAATTTATCTCCTGACTCTAGAGAAGTCAAGCAAAAAAGATGTGAATAAAAGCAGTGTGTTTTTTTTTAAATTATCTTATTATTGATTATCACAATTTCACCACACAATGTTTGATCAGAGCTAATCTAATCCCCCAGCAACAGATTAAATGATTCTGTCTGTTCTCTGATTTAGTTTCCCCTTAAAGAAACTGCCAATTAATTGTCCCTTAAATAGCTCCTGTCTTCAGACAGTGTTCTTTCCATTCCACCAGACATCACAGAATAAAACCTTTTCTTCCTTTTCAAATTCTTCCTCCCAAGGTGGGTTCCTGCAGTAAAGCCAAGCAGGCTTGAGCAAAAAGACAGGAAGGGAAGCATTTCCTCTACATTTCTGATTTTTCTCCTTTTCAGCAATAATTTCTTTACAGAAAGGGTTATCAAGCATTGGGATAAGCTGCCTGGGGATGATGAGTCCATGGTTCCAAAATGAAGTCAAGTGCCTAAGTAAATCAGTTAGGAATTTCAAATAGACTTAAGCCAGTTTTTGAAGACTAGCATGAAAAATTTCAAATATTTACAGTAAAAGTTAATTAATGGGGAAGGGGATTGTTCTTTAATTTATGCTGTATCACTAGATTTTTCTTCTTTCAAGAAAACACAAGGATGTGAGAGGTTATTCTTCTTTTGTTAAAGATTCATATATGCACTGAAGTGCAGGCTGGGAAGATGCTAAAGGCAGCAAAAAGAAAGGAATAAGGTGGCCTGGGGAGCAACAGACATGGAAAAATGAGTGGCTCTTTCTTTCCTACCCTACCCAAACTTAAGGGTATAAAGCATAGGATGTGTGTGGGAGAAACAGGTCAGAAAAATGCTGGCAAAACTGGAAACAGGTGAACAACTTTTGTTTTCATTTTCACTCAATTGTGTTACTAAATTACTGCTCTGACACATTCTTGGGACACAACCTCTGCTTTGCCCAGGCTGCCCTCAGCTTTCAGAAGCTCAAAAAATTGCAGTGGCAGCACAAGCTTGATTTTAATTAACAGCAACACTAGCTAGAGGTGAACTTCCTAAGGAACCTGGACCTACAGGTGTGCATGTGCTCCTATTTTCCACCCTTCCCTCAGTAAGTTCTGTTGGCCAAAGACAGGGGACAAATTCACAGAGAACAAAACCTGCACAAAATCCCTCTAGAAAGACTAGAACATAAATTCAAGCCTTCCACACCAGTTAGTTCCATGGCAGAGAGACAACACAAACATCCTGGCAGGGACAAAATGAGGTACTGATGCCATTACAGCCCTGAGAAACCAACCACAAGACACAACGCAGAAGAAATCAGGTGTCTCCAGGGGAGCATTCTTCAGCTGCTCACTGAAGCCCCAGCTTGCAAAACCATCCATCCTTGAACCTGTAAAGCCCACAACAAATATTTCACACAGCAAAAAGGCAAAAGAGTGACTTACCACGGGCACTGCTGGCTGAAGGGCAGGAGGAGCTCACCAGAGCTCCCACAATCACAATTACCAGAGACAAACTAACTCCTTTCCATACACCTACCTCCCTCACCCTCACCTAGGGCTGCTTTAACAGTTTGTTGTCACCTTTGTTGTCACCTGAGCACACTTGAAAGGCTCCTCAGATGCAGGCAGTTGGACAAATCTCTTACAGCACCTGGGGTGCACCTCTGGCAGAACCAGGTTTCTGTTTCTTGGTACAGACTGCTTTGACCACGGACCAGAAGCTGAGAGGCATCTCCTCCATGTAGAGGAGGTTTGCAATAGTAAGGTTCAGGGATGATCCTGAGACATGTGAAATCAATGGTTTTAAAGAAGGAACATGCACCTCTGTTGCCAAAATCACAGAATTACAGGATGCTTGGGGTTGGAAGAGTAAAGATCATCCAGTTCCATCCCCCTGCCATGGAGGGGAGCAACCTTCCACTATCCCAGGTTCCTCACAGCCCCATCCAGCCTGGCTTTGGACACTTCTAGGAGCAGCCACAGCTTCTCCAGGCAACCTGTGCCAGATCCCTCTGGATGGCATCCTGTCCTTCAGGTGTGACAACTCTGCTTTAGTGTCACCTGTAAATTTCCCGAGGGTGTACTCAATCCCTTTGGCTACACCATAAAAAAAGTTATTAAATAACACAGGTCGTAGTATGAACTCCTGAGGGACACTATGTTACCAATGACCACTACCCTTCGGATGTGTATATACAAAAATCTTTGAAGGGAGGAATTGAATGGCTTTTTAATCAGTTGTATCAGCCCAGGTGATGAATGATGGGCAAGCAGGTTCCAGAAGAGGTGGAGGGAAAACCGGGATCAGGATTTGCTAAGCAGCAGCTCCGACTACTGGCGATTCAGTGCAAGCCAGGTCTGCGCCTACAGGGGTAAAGCAACACACACGTTGCTACGGATGTTTCTCCAGCTGCGGATTCCATAGACTGCTCCAAACCAGAATCTCGACAACAAAGGACGAGAAAAGCAATTTCCCTTCTGTAGTTTGCAACATGCCCAACTGATGTTAAGCTTTTCCAAGAAGGAATGGTGTTTAGGGAGCAGCACACCATCACTGTTCTCAGTTCTGTCAGCTTCCCTTTGCTCTTTTGTCAGTGCCCTTCACATTCTGCTCGCCTACCTCAAACAAGTTGCAATAATATTTTCATTAATTATTCAGAATTAGGATTACAATCCTCTGATCTAATTTCATAGAATCATATCCATGTGCATTTCTTAGGGCAGAGGGAAAAGAAGAAATAACAGCAGGGAGAGAGAAGGCAGCTTTGGTGCCAGCATGAATGCTCCTCTCAGTCATTAAAATCTGCCCTCTAAGCAACTGGAGAAACCATCAAGCTTTCCTCAGCCTGGAGAAAAGGAGGCTCAGGGGGAACCTTCTGGCTCTGCACAACTCCCTGACAGGAGGGGTGGGGCTCTGCTTCCAGGTAAGAAGAGACAGAACAAGAGCAAACAGCCTCAAGCTGTGCCAAAGGAGGCTCAGGTTGGACAGCAGGATACATTTGTTCATGGAAAGAGTGGTCAGGCACTGGAAGGGACTGCTCAGGGACACTGTGGAACCCCCATGCCTGGAAGTATTCAAGAAACCACTGGAAGTGGCACTCAGTGCTCTGGCCCAATTGTCAAGGTGGTAACCAAAGACTGGACTCGGCAATCTTGGAGGTCTTTTCCAACCTTAGCAATTCTAAGGATTACAGCAATTCTGTACTCAGGGCTGAGTTACAAAATAAAGGAATTGCTTCAGAAAGGTAACAAAGGAGAAATCACAGCATAGTTTCTGCAGGGTGGGAATGGGGAAGTGCTGTGTAAGGCAAAGTATTGTGGTGTAATGCTCCACTTTACCCATATTCCTGATGTGGAACAGCTGCTTCAAGTAAATGTCTCATGGATATTCACTCATTTCCCACTCTCTAATAGCTGTCTGAATGAAGATCCTGTAGGAGAGCACAGGGGTGCAACTGGAAAAGCTGTGCTTTGAATGGTGGGGTGGGAAATAAATCCCTGCACCATGGTAAACATTTCTAGAACTGGCACCTCACATTCCAATGCTGCCTTTGCCAGCTTTTCCTGCAGCACTTTGCCATATGAAAATGGAAACTGCACATTAGCCATGCAGGGCTATGTGATAATTGCATCTCTGTACTCCTGTGAAGTAGCTCAGGAACACGAGTGCTTTAACATATAATAAATCAAGATCAGGTCCACACTTAGCAAATGAGTGCTAATGAGACTACAGAAGGACTATAGAGAAAAGCTGGCAGTCAAAAATAATAAAAGTTGAGGCTCAAATTACTAACAATATGCATTCCAGTGTGCCCTAGCTTTTGAACTGACTGATTTATTTTAAAAGCACTGAACTTACGTTATCAAAAGAAAAACAAGCAGTCCATGAGAGCCATGATACTTCCTTCGACAGCAGGATCAAAAAGCTCACACTATCACAAGAGCCCACCTCTTTCTCACAGAGTAAGCATTAGCAGCAGCAGTTTTGATGTGGCACAACAAAATGTGGAAGCTCTTGAAATCTGAGAAACACTTCGCCCAGGAGTTTCACAGTAGCTTGGCAATACAGACAAGTGAGAGATTCTGTTCTCTGGCTACAGCAATCAGCTGAGGAAGCTGGGGGTGTTTAACCTGGAGAAAAGAAGGCTCAGTGACCTTGTGGCTCTCTGCAACTCCTCAAAAGGAGGCTGACACTTTCTTTAAGAGCTGTGTTCAGCACAGAAAGTCAAGTTCAGAAGAGTCAAAAACTTAAAACCAGGCCTTTGTCTGAGATCTCATAGTCTGAATAGGTGGCATTTCCAGCAATCCCTACTGCAAAGGGCATGTTCTGGGCAACCTAGTCCCAAACTGCAACACTCTTGAAACCATTTGAGCACCTAAATTTCAGTAACACATTTGCTTTGAGAGCCAAAGGAGAAAGGGACAAGTGTCATGGCACATTCCCTCTAGTCACAACCTTCAAAACATTACAATGCTCACCACTAAGTAACCATGTTACTTGCTTTTCTGGCAGAGAGAAAATCTGCAGTGCGGTGACAGTCCCCCCTTAACTGAAAAGACAACACTGGTGAAATACAGTTTACATGATTCATACATTTTACTCAGTATGTACATAGTCCTCCAAAGAAGTTGGGTCATCCAAAGGCAGTTTAAGAAGCTTTAAGTATCCCCCTTGCCAGCTGTTACACAGGCTGTGTTTTCGGCTTTACTTCCTCCAGCTCAGCATCTAACCAGCGGAACCTGCGGTGACGGCGCAGGACTTCGATAGCCTTTTGCTCCAGGGGGGTTGGTTCAATCCCCAGCTCTTCAAAACCAGGAAGGTCAGGAAATTTCATGTCTGTTGTGTGAAACTTCAGCAAGAATAGGGAGGGTAAGGAAACAAAAAGATAATTTACTTGTAATGAACAGCTTTACACCCAATGCAATTATTCTCCTGCCAAAAGAAGTAGAGGAAGAAAGATTCAAACACAATTGTGGCATAATCACACAAGGTCCTGAGTACCAAGACCTTCAACAGGAGGAACAGGTATTCTGCATCCAGCAAAAAGTCTTTCAGTCTTTAATTCAGAAATAAATACCATGCAGGAAGTGCCTTCCTTTCCTCTCCGTACATTATCAGAGAGGTTACTGCATCACAACCACAAAATTAAGCAGAACTCCAAGGCTACACATGAACTCCAATTATAGATATTCTGACTTGTCAAGAAAATGTGTTGAATTATCACCGCTGGTAGCTTGTTTTGCTCTGTTTATGGTTTAGAACATGGTTCTGTACAGGACAAATAGTTAATTCTATTAGCATATATGCAACCCATACGACTTATATCCTAGAAAACAGATTTCTCTTATGCTGGTGTTTCTTGAAAGGTCTTCTAAGTCAAACACAAACACATCTAATATGGTACAGATTACTTAAGGAAGAAAAGCTTGGAAAGAAGAACAGCCAGACCCAGAAGTGACATGGACAAACTCCCTCTTACACTACCTATGCTACAGCTGACTTGCAGCAGTTTTAATGATTTGGTGCAGGTTTATTTTATGAAATGTAACTCGAGAAACTACAAAGGCAACTGGAATAAAGGTTGTTGCAGATGTTACAATTATATCCTGGGGGACAATCAGGTTAAGTAGGCCATTGATACTGTGTGATAAGAAAATACATTGAAATTCTACTGTTGCAAAACAGTTGGGAGAGTCACTCCATAATTCCGAAAGCAGAAAGTTTAGGGAATGTACATGACTATCTTTGCTAGCCTACACATATGCCAAATTTTGACACTAATACTTGCCAATTGCTACTTTTTCCTTGCTTGCAGTTGGTTTTTTTGCAACTTACTTCTCCACCCCCAATGAAACACTCTGAGAAGTCAATAATAAACATGAAGTGGCAACATTCTCCCAGGAAACACACTTGAATGTTAAGTGAGATTTTTGGAATGTGTGCAGGGTATCAGTTCAACTTCAGTTGTTAAAAACACCATTCCTTGGATGATGGGAATCATTTTAGTACACCTAGAGGTACATAAACTAAGAGTGGGGAGCATGACCCCTCACTTTGCTCATCCAATCTCTACTTTTGGCTGTTTTCAGTTACACAGATTTTTGAGGAATGCAAAACTACGAAGTGGGAGTTACAAATGCACAATGAACCATTTCCCAAGAGGCATTTTTGGCTGGTCCCGCACTTACCCGATCCACTTTGTCCCGCGTCAACCACGGCTCAAATGGATTAATCTCAAAGAATCTTGCAACTAAACTGTAAGCAGAACAAAAATTGCAAAAGTACAGTCATTTATTCAGATACACAGTAAAAAAAATATTTCAGACTTATTAGATGGTGAGCAAGAGCTTTTTCTGAAGCTGTTCTTGTAGCTCTGAGTTCATTAAAGCACTAGATGTGCCAGCCACCAAGTTCTTAGTTGTATTTCTGGTAGTTAACTGTTCCTGAATTATTGGATCTTATATTATTTTCCTTTGGATGGGATGGAGAAGCAGATCTCTAGAAGTTAAACTGAGCATTAGTGGGAGGGGAAAGTAAACCCCACATCCAATTCCCCACACACCAGAGGGCTTAGTCTTATCCCTGCTTTTCATCCAAACTCTGTTCTCTGCCAGTGTAGGCAGCAATCCAATTAGTCACGAAGCTGGATTCAATGCCCCCCGGAGAAAACAAACTTGCTGACAACTAAATGAGTTATCAGCAACACAAACAAGCTAGTGGAATCTGGAGCAATCTATAAAAAGTGTGAGGATTGGGGCATCTGCAGCTTTCAGAAATGAAGATTCCCTTGACAGAAGGAAATCTGACAGAGAAAAGAAACTAATGCTACAGCTCTTGCTCAGTGTTTCGGGACCAACAGCAGAATCTCTTACTGAACAGGCAGGACCTCCTGCTGAAGTGCTCACCTGGAAGATAAGGGTGCTACTGAGTTACTGCACATAAACACAACTCATCTGCCTTTTAGGTGCATTCTTTCCTCAAAAATATGAACTATAACTTAATTTAGCCTATAAAGAAACAAGCATAACATGGACTGCAGCAAATATCAATACAACTAAGAAGCATTCCCATAGCACCTTTTTAAAAAGCTGCTCTGGGTCACCTGGGCCATGCTACAGCCTAGTGCCTATTGCAGCCAATACAGAACAGCCACAGTAGTTTAGGATGTTCTAAGTGTTATCCATCAGCACTTCCATGGATCCAATGCTAAGTCTACTGGCAGGAGGATGACTGATTAAGCTCATTAATTTGCATGGAACTAAAAATGAGGAGGACACACAGGCCCATAGTGCTGAGGGCAACTTCTGAAATGGCATTTATTACTTGAGGTAGCTCTCCAAAAAGATGTGATTATTCCCTAAAGATCAGGCCCAGGCTCAGCAGCACATCCTTGAGATTGTGCACAAAACTCTGTCAGGGCCTGCAGTCAGCAACACACATAGATTTTCCCTGTGGTATTATTAAAAATTATTTGGTTTGCTACTAATTTTATCAAATTAGGACCTTTTGGTACTTCTTGGCTCAGCAAAGCCATTCAATCATGGAATCACTTTGGTTGGAGAAGACCTCCAGTATGATCCAACCTTTGCTGACCACAATCCTGCCAACCAGACCAGACCACTGAGTGCCCTGTCCAATTGTTTCTTCAATGCCTCCCTGGGCAGCCCATCCCAATGTTCAACCACCCTTTCTGTGAAGAAATTCTTCCTGCTGTCCAACCTGAGCCTCCCCTGGTGCAGCTTGAGGCTGTGTCCTCTCATCCTGTCCCTAGATGTCAGGGAGAATTGACTCTGGAATGAGCAGCTATGTGAAGCTCACTACAAGCATCCATTTCATGTACCAGCTCATCAAATGCCGGCCTGTCCCTAAGCTAAAAACTCAAAACTGTCTAACAAGTACCTCAGGAAAGGCAACTTCTGCAACGCCACCACATTAAATAACAACTGGGCAGAGTAAGTAACCCATGCAACAGGTACTCAGGCTTCTGTGCTGCCAAGAACTCCCTGAACTAGGGTCCCACTTACTGGTAGAGAGGCCGAGGCAGCGGGTAGGGAATGAAGGGGCGGTGGGAAACGGTGTAGATGTACTCGACCATGTCATACAGGAGGTACCGATGAGGGCTGGAAGGGAAAGCAGCAAACATCACACTTCAGTCAGCTACATTTCAGTATTTGCATCAAGAGAAAAAAACAAAACAATTTTAAACCCTCCACCCCCAAGGCTACAAAAAGCCTGTTTCTACAATTCACATAATTTGTCAGCAGATTCCCCTGTGGCTCAGAGGGAGGAGGTTTATCCTGGAGGACTGCAGCCTGTGGAAGGGCATATCCTGGAGATAGGGAAAAGCATGGAAGTGGCAGAAAGGAACAGTGGATATTTGGCTAATCACCAAAGCTAACCCACCACAACTACATTGACTCAAGTGTATTCTGTGTGTTTTGAAAGCACACTTGAGTGTGCCTCCTTCCATGCTGACTCCAATTCTGAACTCAAGACTTCCAGCACTGTGACAGGTGTTTGCTCAAGCCCACTTGGAAGCCAGAAAGCAAATGGAGAATTAAGGACACTTTATTAACAAGACATCCCGTCTTTGGGAGGAAATGGCTGCAGGGAAATTGATTAATTTGCTTTTACTTGACTAAGAATATCTTGTTCTATTTAAAAGCAAGATGAATTGTCCATGCATTCCCCCCGTCTCATGATGGAGAAAATGAAGCAGTCTTCCATCCACGTGTTTTAAGAGTAGCAAAAACCACTGGGAATTCCCATTCCTTTCTTGTTCAGATTTTGCCTTGGTATTTTATGCTCTCTAGACAGCTCAAACTGAGCTCCCTTGGCTTTCCAGGCAATCTGCTGCCATTCCAGAACATTCTGAAAAGCTCCATGACAGCACAAGAGCACGGTGCTAAGCAGTTTGATAAACCCAGGATCTCACATATGCCAGGGTCTGAGGTTACAGGCCTGAAAACTGAGCCTTCAACGGACATGTTCTCCAGAAAAGCTCCAAGAGAGCAGAGAAACATAAAATGGTTTGGGTTAGAGAGAAACTTAAAAACCATCTCATTCCAACCCCTGCCATGGGCAGGGACACCTCCCACTATCCCAGGTTGCTCAGAGTCCCATCCCACCTGGCCTGGAACACTGCCAGGGATGGGGCAGCCACAGATTCTCTGGGAAACTTGTAAAATCAGTCTCTAACTGTAGATACACTGCCTCTAAGCTATTCTAATTCCAGGTGGTTTCCACACAGCTTTACCAGAATTTTCCCCAAATCCATGTTTGTCTAGCATGTTTCCCAAGCTATCTATTTCTCTATGTGCACATACATCACATGAATTGCAGTGGGGCCCAGATTACATTTTCATAGTACTCACAATAAGAGCTTGAGCCATTTTTCCTCCCAAAAAGGAGGTGGAATTTATTGCAGCTCAAACTGTGTGCATGGATGGAGAAATTAAATGTACTGTGCAGCATGCCAAAAAATGACACCAAAAAGATGTACTACAGTTAATTAGAATCAGAAGAAGTGACCTACCCAGCCAAGGCATATGTTTTTCCTTTTGCATCAGGATTCTTAATTGCATTAATAATTGCCTTTGCTACATCAACCACCTGCGAGGAAGAAATTCCAACAGTTACCAAGAGAAAACAGGAATGAACACATTCAGAGAGGTTTACAGACCAACACATCCACCTACTGAGGATTTGGGATTGGGATATCATGAAAACTTACATAGACTGGTTGCTTGACTGTTTTTTTGCCCAAAGAAATAAGAGGCACACCACCAAACCAGCGCATGTCTGACAGAAAAAACAGAGAAAATCAGGAAATCCTTTCAGTACCAGAATGACCAAGACATTTTACACCACACTGAGTGTGGATCTCTTCTGAAAATTGACTTTGCTTTTTTTTAAAAAAAATGGATTGAGAATTCCCAGCCAATTGCAGCAGCATTTTTTTCAAGACACATTTAGTTTTCCTATTAACAGCAATGAGAGGGCTATATTTGCTGTTTCCTTAGAGTGGCTAAGTACACATCTCCCCACCCCATACCCCCGCAAAATAAAATTATTACAAAAATAAAAAACAGAGCAACATCCAACTAGATTGAGAAATACCTCTGTCAAGAGGTGAGAATTTAGTATGTTGCTATATATCCCACACATTCCTGATAAAAACACACCTGTCTGCAATTCAGAAGCAAATCCCATTTTCTCTCTGCTCTCTACAGGCACTCACACAAATCATACATGGGTTTATTATTCCAAGAGTACATACTTGCATAATGATTGAGAAATCGGTCCTCTCTCCCAAACATCTCAGAGGGCTTCAAAATGACAGCATCTGGAAATTCTTCCCTCACAACGTTCTCTCCAACAGCCTATCAATTAAAACAAACACATTCATTAGATCCATGTTGAACCAAGCACAAGTGGCTGCCTTTCATAACAGAGGGCATCCCTGACTGAAAGATATGACACGATCAGTAGCACAAAAATTATTTATATCTAAGCCATTTGATCCTTGAGATGCTGCACTAAGATAAAGGTCTCACAGAAAGCCCAAACATTTCTCAGCTGCAGAAAAGAGTCTTTAGTAAAATCATACACTGATTTCCTCTAAAGAGACCCAGCTGGAAGGGGGAAACCAAACACAAACCAAACACAAAGAACATTCTCAGGAAATATATTTAAGTGCATTCCACACTTACTTTGTTCCTGAGGTATTTGGAAGGACTCTTCATGTCAGCATTCAGGTGAGAAATATGAATGAACTTTTCCACACCCGCTTCCTTACTTATCTGTGCAATAGTTTGAGGAATATTTACAAATTCATCTTCAAATTTGAAGTTTCTAAAGCAAGGCAAAACCAAGATGTTACTTTAAGAACAATCAACAATGGCTGCCAATCAGCCAAAAAGTAAATACATAGTACTTGAATGAATTATCAAAAACCTATACTGACACATTTTTATAAACAAAATTTCCCTTTATGATGGTCTCTTCCTGTAATATAAATTAGAGGCAAGTGGAATTGCAACTGTAACTTTCATGTTAGCTTCTATGCCTTTTCACCTGGTGAGATTAAATCAGCATGAAATATCCTCCTGCCCACTTGTCTGTGGCAAATAGAAAACTCCCAGTGAAAGTGAAAACAGGTTATTTTTATTAAAAGAAGCACTCTGGTATCTTGAACTCTGAGCAAGGCTATGTTTTTTCAAATCCTGTTCAAAATTTGCCTTGATTTGACACACTTAATTACACTACAAAGAAGCTCAAAATTTCTGAGCTGCACAAGTCAGGGCAGATGCTTGGCAGGGGGAAGCAGACAGAAACAAACAAGAGATCAGAGGTGCTCATGCAAATGGAAAAAAAATTTGTCAGAGCATTTAGAACCGTTACGGAGCTGAAAAAGACTTCCAGGAGAAGCAAGAAGAAATCCTCCCCTCACTGTATGACATTCAAGGGGCCTAAATTAGGAGGTTATGCTGTGAACCAGTATCTGATCAAGAACAATACAGAAGCTCTGTCTCCATGCAGAACTGACATTATATGCTGCCAAAAATCCCAAAATTCTTTCCAACTATCCCAAGACTGCAAGAAAGAGAACTGGTTTCTCATGTCATTGTATTGCCCCTCTAGGCACCCCTGCACCTTGACCATTTGCTTTGGGTAACAACCATCCTATCCAGACACCTCCCTCTGTGTCCTTATCTCCTCCTACAGCTCTTCAGATCCCACTGGAGTCCAAAGAAAGCCTTAAAAATACAAAGTTATTTTTGAGCCTTCAATAGCTAATCTGACCCTGGGAACCATCACTCCTGCTCTGTTCACCAAAATAGATTTAGAAACACACGAGAATGAACAACATCCCTCCTGTAACCATGGAGTTTCAAACAACACAGTACACACACAGCAGTCTGGACACAAGTACAAGGCAAGGAGGAAAGTATTTTCATGGCAGGCTTTGCTTATTTTGATTGATATCTCCATCTAATCTTTTCCTCCTGTCCAAGTTTTTCACAGGCTCTGAGATTATTACAATGGTTACTCTGACCTCGTGTTTAACAAATCAGAGAACTTGATCTCAGGGTTTCAGCACCACCACTGATACCGCCATACATAAAATGTCATTAAAACATTTGTGCCACACAGGGGCTAAGTTCTGTAATGCCCAAAAGTTTTAAATTTAGACCAAGATTTGTCTGTTTGAATCTACTGAAATGGAAAGTTTGGGGATTTTTAAACAGAATGAAACTTTGTTGTCCTCTCACTTCCTTTGAATAATAAAAGAAACTGACTTTTCTATAAATCATATTTTTTACACAAGTCCAGAAATTCTGAAAGGGCTTTTCATTTAAAAAAGGGCAACAAAAGCATTATGCTTGTAAACAGAGGTAAAACAGTATCTACATCTGTTTATGTCTATTATGAAAGCAAAAATTATGCACCATACAAAGGCAAATCTCACCATTAATTGTTTGTCTGGTAGTTCTGCACAAGGCTTTAAATAAAATGGACATAATTGCAAGAACACACACACAGAGAAGGTGGCTGTTATAGCTAACCTAAAATATGGGAATTTTTAAATGTCCTTCAAAAAGGATCTATTCTTAGAAATTATTATCAAAGTATGCTTCTGTAGGTAATATTGTGTGTGCCAAAATTCTATCAAGGAATGATGTTATTTGTCATAATCTTAGGGACTGTCCATCAGCTATTCCTGTTTGATCATGGCTTTTCCTATCAGGCTACAACTCATCACTATGTCCAAGTGACAGGATGAAATCTTACTTTTGTGATAATGTAAATATAAATATAATATAAATGTGAGTTAAATGTAAATAAGATGTCAATGTAAATACAAGAAATTGGTGAGGTTCTGTCCTCTATAAGGAAGGCACTCAGGGAACACCAATGAGATATGTTAACGTAGCTCATTTCAATTTTCTGACAGAACAGAAGTTAGTACACTGGAAAAATTTGGAAAGAATGCACTTTTCCAAAGCAGATGACAACCAGGACTGGAGTGAACCATTTAAAGAAATTTCATACACAAAATGTTGGGGTTGCCTTTTCACACAAGCCAAGAACGATGGCAACATCACTGCGCACACATACTGTGATACATGGTTACAATACCTGCTGCAAATCCATTACATATAGAAAAAGGGGAAAAAAAAGGAAGATTACTTTGTTTCCCATTCCTTTCCAATGAGATTAATGACCACATTGCTGTGTTGCACGGCTCTTTGGATGGAATCTTTGTCCCGACAGTCCCACTCCTGCAAGCAGAGCATCAGATGGGGAAAAGATGAGATAACGTGTAAACAGGCATCACCACAGCAAGCTCTTTCACACCATTTCCACTTAGAGGCTGAACACCAGCCTAACAGGAGGTGTGTCTTTGAGAAGAGTTACTTGTACAGCCAGGGGTTTGTGCTTGATCTCAAGCCAGACTCACCATGAAGAGAAGCTGTCCCAGGTCACCCATGGGCCGCAGATACATCAGGTCATACTGATCACAGCGATAGGGGATGATGACCTGGGAGCCAATGCGACCTAAAGGGCCACAAAACCCCCAAAGTTTCAAACAAACACATCCCTTTAAGTAGATTAACTTCCGAATAAACAAAGCTCCCTTTCTTCCCCTGGCATTAAAGCACTACAATTAGACATAGTGTCTTGAATGCATATCTGCAAAGCTAAAAGTAGAACAGAACTAAGGTTCTCCTTGAACCTACATAATTCAAATTCTTAAAAAGGATTCTTTCCTTAAAATTTAGGCTAAGACAAAATGCCAAGGCTTGTTAGCAAACAACAACAAAAATGGGGTGTCCTAAAAAATGGAACATATATAAGAATATTTACATTTTTTAAGCTGCATGAAAAGAAAGAGGGGAAAATGCAGAATGAGTTATTTTCCAAAATTTAAATTCAAAAGAGCAATTTTAAATAATTCCAAGCAAACTCCTGCAAAACTTTTTGTAAAATGTCTTAATATGGCTAAAACTAGAAGAATCAAATACATGCTGTGGCTCTCCTTAGACTTGCATTCTACACAGGAGTAGGACTTCTTTTAACAACCTTAACCCTCAAAAGCTCCCAAACTTCCTTATTAAAACACTTTCTACTACCTGCCACATGCTGAAACTTAAGCAGACTGCAAAACACTTTTAAGATCCAAAATGCCAGAGACTTCTCCATCACCCTGCAACCTAAAGACTAATTAGTTTTGTGCAATATTTCTTTGGGTAGTTTTTTTCAATCAGTACTCCAGGTGAGCATTACCTAAGCGGTTGACAACATATCGTCCCAGGAAACCTGTGGCTCCAAAGACAGTGGCCACAATGCCACTGACAGAGGATCTTCCACTCCTCCCATGAGGGATCACGGCGTGGTGGACCTGCCGGTGCTGCTGCAACACCGATGGTGCCGCAGTCAGGACAGAAATCCCATGGCCTGCAACGCAGAACAGGAGAGAGTTTGGGATGTTAACTGGATTTGGCACTGCTAACTCACAGCTCGCGTTGGTTTTCTCGTCACAGATCCTTTCTCTCTAATATCCCAGGCTGCGGCTCCTGGTGGGCAGTTTCAGAGGTATCTGGAGAGGGCAGAGGGGAGCAGGCCTGGGAAGTTGTTAGTAAAGTTAAGGACCGAACAGAGACAGGGAAGGAACAGACAAAGATTATCAGTTCTTAAAGAGCAAGTAAAGCTTACTGTGAGTTTAAGGTGGAGCAAGTAAAGAATACTCAACAAAAATATAATATAGCAGAGGAAGCAATCCTGTATCACAGCTCTGCAGTGAAGAGATAAGGAGAGATGCAAAGAGTCAGATTCATGACATATGGGATGCTGCCTCAAAGCTGTTCCTCTCCTCAGATGCAAAAATGGGAGCCATGGAGGCAGGATATCATTAGGATACTGAAATACAAGAGCATGTGGTGAAAGGAGAAGAGGGAATGGCTTCACACTGACAGAGTGGAGGTTAAATGAGATGTCAGGATGAAATTCCTCCCTGTGAGGGTGGTGAGGCCCTGGCACAGGTTGCCCAGAGAAGCTGTGGCTTCCATCACTGGAAGCGTTCCAGGCCAGGTTGGATGGGACTGGCAGCAATCTGACACTTGCACACTGAGGAAGGTTTTATCCCAACACGGTTAGAATGACCAGCTACACAGGGGCATTAACATTGCAACCACAGTGTTCAGAAGAACAAAAGGAAAGGATGTGTTGAGGCAGAATTTTTATTCTGTTACCTCAGTTGGCAGAACTTAAACAGGAAGCCCAACCAGATTTCAGCATCTGAAGGAGGTTTTCCCTACCCAAAAGTCTCCTTTTCCATCCCTGTTCTCTCCATACCCCACAAACTGGAAAAACATACTGCATCTCTAATTTTGTCCTGAAAGGTAATTTGAGTGCTGCTGAAAGTTTAAAAAAATCAATAATAATTTATATCTTTCCACTACTCAGTGGCTTTTTGCTGTCACTTCTACAAAAATTATTGGTGGCAGGCTCTTCATAATGCCTCTTCACTGTCCTAGCAACAAATAATATCTAATTACTGTTATGCATTCTCCCACTTTCGTATTCCTCTGTTGTGCTTAGTTCTTACCTTACACTGTAAAGTGTTTAGTGACAAGCATCTTTCCTTGCCCTATAACTCTATGAGGTCTGGCTGCCATAAATTATCACCAGCTATGGTTATATGCCAGTTCATTGACTCAAATTCCACTTTCCAAAGACGCTGTGGCTGCCCCATCCCTGGCAGTGTCCAAGGATGGGGCTCTGAGCAACCTGGGACAGCAGAAGGTGTCCTTGTTCATGTCAGGGGGTTGGAACCAGGTGATCCTTAAGGTCTCTTCCAATCCCAATAGTTCTGTTATTTTATGAATTAAAGCTCAAATATCCACAGTGAACCCAAAGCACCTTTTTCTCTACCCAAAAGTCTGTTTATCCCTGTTCTCTCCCAATCCCACGAACTGGAAAAAGATACCATCTCCCACTTTGTCCTGAAAGGCAGTCTGACAGCCACTTAGATAAATAACACACCGCTCCCATTTAAAGGGTATTAAATTCCTCGCTGCCCTTTACTAACAAAACCCGTTTGACATCTCCCTTGTTTCTCAACTTAAGAGTGTGGGAAGAATTAATTTAAACGGAGGCAACGACCCAAATACACGCTTTAAATATAATACTGATAGCTGAACTTCACCACAGATCACGGGCCAAAGGTCACAGTCACCTAAGAAACGGCAAAAGGAATCCAAACTGCTTACAGGGCAGTGACAGCCCCAGCGCGCCACCCGCAGCTACATCCCGACCCCTTGTGCTCCAAGCCCCAGCGCCGCGAGGAGAAGGGAGGCACAAACACCATCATTTTCGCGCCCCCGGAAAAATTCTCGGCAGCTCCTTTTTCCAGCCGCTGCGGTGCGAGCTCCCCTCGTGCAGAGCCGGGGACGAGCCGAGCTCGCTGCGGGCCAGCGGGAGCCCCGGGCGCACCGTGGGGCCCGTGAGGGGCTGACACTCACCTGCCCTTGGCAGCCGCAGCCCGCGGACGCCGCGCGCCGCCGCCGCCGCCATCTTGCGTCTTCCCGGGGCGGCGCGGCGCCTGCGCGGGGCCGCGGGAGCAGCGCGGCTGCGCAGGGCGGGGTCCGGGCGGCCCTCCGGGACCGCGGGGTTCCGCTGAGGTCACGGTGTGCCTGCGGCGTTCCGGCTTGGTCAGAAAGTCACGGAGTTCATGAGCGCGGGAGGGGTTGTGGGGGTCAGTCTGTCACCCAACACTGCCGTGCCAGCCGAGCTGTGGCACTGAGTGGCGCCTCCAATGTTTATTGCATCACCTCAGGGTGTAATGATAACTCCACGGACGGTAGCTTCGCCGCCAGCCTGGCAGTCTATTCCAGTATCCGAGAAAGAGTTAGTTAAGTGAAAAGCTTTTGTGGTGTGCAATCCGAGGCTCTGAGGCCGTTCCCTCTTGTGCCCTGGGAGCAGAGCCCGAGCCCACCTGGATGCGCTTGGATTAGCGGTGTTTGTGATGCTGTGCATGGCTGAGAAGGAAAAGTGCGAATCACCAATGCGTTTGGCCTGTTGACGGACAGCAGGGGGAAGATAAAGTCCTGACTTTTCCCTGGGCACTGTCAGCTCTCACAGAACAGACCGTACGATGGCGATGTGGGCTCGCAAAAGAAGGAAAAGCTCCTGGCCTTGCTCTAAACCACTCCAAGTGCGGAGCCGGGCTGAAAACGTCACTGCTCTCCAACCCACTGTGTCAGGACAAAAAGATTTCGCTGATCTTCCCCTTCCAAGTACAAACTCTTACTTGTGCCACACTCAAAAATGGCAACATGAACTCCTTTGTGCTAATGAATGTTTTCAGTCCGGCAGAGTCCAGCTACAAACTTGAAACCGTCAAAAACAAAGCTCCCAAAAGTGGCAGCTGAGAAAGCTCTGGCTGCTTACAACTTCAATTGCATCCTGAGAACTACCAGGACACACCTCACTACCTGCACTTTCCTTTTCATCTCTATGAACCATCATAATCCTTCAGTCTCACAGAGGCAGGATCCAAATGAACAGCACCAGTGACTGCTCCTGCACTAAAGGTACCAGCATAGAAAGGTCAACAGCTTGGCTTCTGCATTCCCACCAGAACATTTCAAAAGCTCTAAGCCACAGAACTGCCTAATAGGAAAAGCCATTAAATGTCACCAAGAGCACCCAGTCTGCAGATTCAAAATTTGTTTCCTTGCCAGAGAGAGGAGCTATAAGCCCATCTCAAAGAAATGAGATCCCGTCCTTTGGAATAAATGACATCCAGGAAATGAGCCCCTGCAAAGGTGCCAGAACACTGTCACTGGGCATTACCTGCCCGGGGCACTCTTACCAGCTGCACACCAATCCTGAGCATAGCTGCTTACCTTGTCCGAAGTGAGTGCACTGCCAAAATTTCAGAAGGCCACCTCTGACAAGTGGAAGCCACCTGCCAAACTGAGCAGTTCTTTGGGTGCAGCTGAAGTTGTAAAGCAGCACCAGCATTCTCAGCTGACACTTTTGTGGGCTTTGCTTCACAAGAGCGTGAAAAAATGTATTGGCATAAAGGAGTTCGTGTTGCCATTTGAGTGTGGGGCAAATAAGAGATTGCACTCGGGAGAGCAGCAAAATCCTTTTGTTCTGTCGATTTCAACCTGCAGCTGCACTTTCGGGACTTTGGTAGGCGAGGTGCGTTTTCTTCCTTCGCGAGTCCACACCGCCATCGTGTGGTTCATTTTCTGGCAGTGCCTAGGAAAAAGCCGAGCTCCTTTCCGCCCCGGCAGCGTTCCTGTGAGAGCAGGCAGTGCAGGGGTTCTGTTGGATGATCGCTTCGAGACTGAAAGCGTGTGGTCCCGCATAGAAGGATGGGCGCTGTGATTTTGCCTGTGAAAGAAGACGAATTGACTCACTGTTAGCTATGCAGTTTATAAAGCTGCAAAAGGAAAGTGAATTCCAGCACTTGCTCTTACTTCTAGAGTTTTCTTGTGGGACCAGCTGCCGAATGTTCTTGCCTTTGTATTTGCACTCTGTGAGATTGAGCACACAGACCTGTGCTGCACTTTGAAAGCTGTGGAGACAAAGTGAAGACCAGGGCTTACTTTTTTTGTTCTAGGAGCTTTGGATTGGGAGCATTAGCTGGATATTTGAAGTTGGGCTCTGCAAGAATGAAGGAATGTGGTGGTCCATGGGCACAAATCCAGGGTGTGTGTTGCTTTTTACAGGATGTGAGTTAAGCGTGGAGACAACAACTGCTTCCCGAGTGGACGCCTTTTGTGACAAATAGTCCCACTTGATACAGTTTAGGTTCAGGAAGTCTGCATGATTGAAAGAAAGAATAGGGTAGTCCATTTAGTTTGAAAGGAAAACTCCTAGCTCCTGTTCGCGGGGTGTTGTTGATAGTCTTCAAAGGGAATGTGAAACTCAGCAACGGTTTTCTCCTCTTTTGATTCCAGATTAAAATGATGCATCTGGGCTCAGTGAGAGAGCTGAACTGTCAAGGTACATGCAGCTGAAAAAAAAGAAACATAACACAAATGTTTGTTGTGCTGTTCAAAGCTGCACAGGAAGAGGGATGCCCACTGTCTCTTTTGTTCCAGGATCTTTTCTTTAAGGCAGCTGATGATCCTGAAGGTCTTTAGGCGAAACTGAAAGGATAGGATTCCACATGCATCTTATAAGAAATGTAACCTTCCAGTTGAAACCCTAATGAGACCCTTAATTAGCTTTCCAACTGCACGCCTCAGTATCTGTTTGCATGCATTCCTTCTCAAGTTTCTTTCACTGTTTTCTAAAACTTTCCTGAATTCTGTATAATAGTTTTCCCCAGAACATTTCAGCTCTACTCATCTGTATTGGTGTCAACATCTTTCAGAATCTCTCAGGAGGTTGCAGATCTTAGTGACAACAGAGCTTGCAATACATTTAGTAAATTCTCCTTTTCCTCTTTTCCTTTACAACAGCCCATAAGAGCAGTATTAGAATAGAACTAGAATGAAGGCAAATAATAATCAGCAATTTTTTTTTCTTTTCTTAGCCCTCTCTGCAGTGGAATAAAAAGATATTGAGGCCATAACTCCCTTTGTTCCTGCTTTTGCTTAGTTTGAGAGTATGTAACATGAAAAGAGAGATAATAGGGACTTTGAAAAGAGAAGATCTAAATTGTCTTTTTTTTTGGTTGTGGGAGCTGCATGGCCTTCTTATCTTTTCTGATCTGAAATCTCTTCTTAAAATTCCTAAATACCAGCTGGTTTCTGCTCCATCTCATATAGTGATGGTGTGTTTTATATGGTTTCTTGTGGTGCAGAGGAACTTTCCCATTTGGCTAGTAAAAAAAAAAAAAATCAATATCTAGGCAGGTATTTAAGTCTTCAGCTCTACCTGTCTGTAATTGTAGAGAGAGACAGAATAAGCTCAATTCCTTATGGCTTCACTAGGGTCTGGAGCCTGTCCTACAGAGTTCTGTTCTTGATGGAAGACATTCTGTCCCCTTTTTCAACCCTGTACTGCTGCTGCAGAACTGGGTGTGCTAATAGACTTTGCCTGGATCTTAAAGGGAACTTCCATGCAATATTTACAGCAATGAAAAAAGAAGCAGTAGCAGAAACATGGACAACATGCACCCAAAACCCCTGTGAAGTCACAGCAATTTTGTCTGCCCTGTTAGAAGCAATTTCATTTCTAATCTAGCTTTTACTATCACCTTTCCAACACTGCTCTCCAGTATACAAGGAAAAATTGTTGCTAGCTCTTGAGATCGTAATCTTGTTTGATTTTAAAAAGAGAGATTTAAAATGACCTAGATAGCAATATCAGCAAGAGGAGGTTTTGTAGAAAGTCACATCTTTACCTTTTTATGTGTCTTTAATTGTGCAAAAGGTAATTTTCTATTTTGCAAGACAAATCAACTCAGTACGGTGTGGAGGTATTTGCTATGTCTGGTTTGCTCTGGATATTGTTTGGAAGCTGTCAAATCTGGAAAAGATCAGTGTAAAAACAAGTAGAATCCTGAGATTTGTGTCCTTTCCTCCAGGAATATTTCTCTCCTGAGTATCCCCCTGACAGCCTTTGTTTTTGAGCACTTCTGCAGGTAGAGGATCCAAGCTACACTTTTCCACTTTTCCCTCGGAGCCTCCTGTCTTATGGCAGGTTTGTCGCAGTCAGAAGAATGTTCCTGCATTTCCATAAGGACAGAAATAAAAACTATAGCATTTATGGAACAGCTGCTACCCAAGTTGCTCACAGTAAATGTTAAAGACAATCACCCTGTGTGCTGAAAATCAGGCCCCCTCATGGAAGTGTGTGATGAGAAATAAATCACAAGGAACCATAGTTGTCCCCTAAATGATAGACTGAGCAGGCTGTCTGAAGGAAGCAGAACAAAATTTAAAAAAAATAACCTATGACGAGAAAAGATTTCTATTTCTTCAGCTGTTCACTCTGCCACTTCAGGCAAAGATTAGGAAAAAAACAGTATTTCCTGTTGTTTTTACACATACCTTGACCATAGGTATTCTTACTGAGGAGGACTGTGTTTTCCTGGGGCCAGAGACAAATTGATTGGTAGTAAGAATCTGAAAATACAGGAAAATACCAATAACTGTTCTTTGTGCTTTAGGCACCCTCTTTAATTGATTCTTTGCAGGATTGCAAATATTAACAATAAAATTCCGAGGGTGCTTGTTTTCTTGACTGACAGAGACCACCAGCTCTTTAAAGAAAAGTTTGCTTAGGTCAATGAAGGCTTCTTAGTACAATATGCAGCTGCAGTGCACAATGAACACTTCCTCAGCAAGCAATTTAATTGGGTTTTTTCTCCTCTTCTTTCAAAGGTAAGTACAGTAATTTCGCAATTATGAGCTGCACCTGAATATAAGCCGCACTTTTTCTTTTTTTAAAGCGAGGATCCACGTGTAACAAAGTAACAAATTAGTAATAGAATCACTGCCAGCTGGGTTTGGTGTCAGGTGCTCAAGTTGCAAACAGTTTTCATAGACCAGAGAAGCCTTTAAAGGCAGCGCCAGGCACCCTCCCTGGCCGGCTCTCACTTCCGGGTTGGCATTTCACTGGGATTTATCCATAGATAAGCCGCACCTGAATATAAGCCGCACGACTGGGGCAGGCTGGATTCTTCAATGAAAGAGGTGCGGCTTTTAATTGTGAAATTACTGTACTGTGATGGAAGGTGAGGAATCAGAAAAAAAAGAGGCATCTGTCTCAAACTGGCACATGCAGGCACTTTTCAAACATACTTTGGGTGAAAAGGCAGACATTTTAGCAACCTTGTGGGGTTTCAGTGGTTTTTTAGCCAGTCTTTGCGTGGGTACTACAGCTTTTCCCATGCATTTTAATTTGGGGTTTAATCTCCTTCCTCAGAGCTCCCCACAGATGAAGTCAGGCGAAATAGCAGCACTGTGCCATTGAGCGCTGTCAGAAACACTGTACACACTCAGAACATTTATTTAAAATATTCCATCTTAGGCTGTAACATTGAAGGCATGTTAAATAGCCAAGACATTTAAGCAGGAAATTAGCTCCTTTGTGTTTGATGGAAATATTTATATGTCACTAAGATAATAGCCTTAGTTGCTTTTGATCTTTGTACAGTTCCACTATTTGCTAACTAGTTAGTTCATTTGACACTAAATTCAGCTGTGAAAGTGAAAGGAGATTATTTAGGTTCGAGTTCTACCTATACTGCAATAGCAAAATGCTGAAATGTTTACACTGCAAGCAGAGCAGAAAACATGGACATATGGTTATAGTACATATGAGTTATGAATAAATTTCTGTTAAAAATTCCATTTTGGATCCTGAGTGGAACATAAACTTTCACCATGACAATCAACTAGGATAACCCCACATACACACTGCTCCTTTTCTGTATTTTTTGGAAAGGAGACCTGAGTAAAAGTAGAATTCTTTCCTTGTCCTGAGGTTAGGAAATGTAGTTACGACTAGGTCCTTGACAATGGGTCTTTTACATGGATTTCCTAAGGAGACCCATCTGGGAAGGGGACTTGGCAATTATTTCATTATCTTATGCCAGAGGAAGATGTGATGTTTTGGGCTGAAACATCTGCAATTATTATGTATTTCATTGTTTGAAAGGAACTTTTATTTCCATATTTTTCAGTACACGTACTAATTTTTCATCTCCACCCACACACATACATAGACAGACTAATTGTTCTTCTCTAAAAAATAATTTTAAATTATTTCTTCTCATTCTAAAACACTTGGAGGTTTGCTAAAAAACAATTTTCAAAAAAACATTGCCAATAAAAAACATTGGGATGTGCAGATGAGAAGTAATTTCTGTAGTTGCTTGATTTTGGTTGTTGGGTTGGTTTATTTATTTTTTTTAAGATATGTTTATATACTGTTCAGACTTATCTGTAAAATCTCGGGTACAGGAACCTTGTCTTACACTGTTTCCGTAAAGAAAATAATAAATAATAAATACTCATAATAAGCACTCTCAACTTAAAATTCAGGAATAAAAAGAAAGATTTGTATGTAGCTGTCTTCAATAGTACTGATATTGCCACCCATTTAAATTAGCTTGGCAATTATTTTGGGAAGAGCTCAGCTGGGATAATCATCTGAAGGATTTTAGTTGCATGCCAATTGTTTCACTGCTTTCTGCCAGCTCTTCTTTTCTGCCAGCTCTTCTTACCCTACCCCAAAGTTATAAATCCTGCTTGTAGGACACTGCAAAATATTGGCAGCAGCTTCAAACAGGCTGGTGAGGTAGACAAGCAGGATTTGGCCTGGATCATGGATGACAGAGTGGGCAAAGTGTACTTAATTGGCACTCAATTTTCAGAGATAAAAGATCACCCTCCCTACCTTCCGCATTTCCAGGATTGACACAGAAACCTTTTGTGTTGGAGTGATTCCCCAAAAGATGTATGAACAGGCCTCTTTTCCTTCCAAGGATGAAACTATTGCTGTAAAAGGAGTTCAGGAGTTTCCTTTGGTGTTTATATGGAAGCTAAGATCCCTGGGAGTATTTGCAGCTCATATTGATGCCTTAAGATTTTAGCTTTTATATTTTCCAGATCCTGTACTGCATCAGTGTATCACTCTGAACTCCATGCAGTGTTAGTAAGGTCTCTTCACATTTTGGTCAGACAAAACAATCCTTCCAGGCCTGAGAACCAAGGACACCCTTGCCTCAGGCCCTGAAAAGTATAAACAAAAGTGAATTTGGGGGGAAGAGCAAACTGGGGGTACATGACTTCATTACCTGAAGCTCTAATTGGAGAATTAACCCCTGATATACAAATAAACCAAACTTCTATCTTTCTGAAAAACTCGTGACCATCTAGAGTGTAGCCTCTGTGAGGCTTTTGACTGCCCAAGATATGCTTTAATAAATACTCACTTTATTCTCTTAACTATGTCTAGCCCCTGTTCTAGGTATCTACTCCAGGGTATCAATAAAACAAACACCACAGCAGAGAGAAAACATTGACTTCCAGGTTTTCCCCAGATGCTACCAAGATGTGCCTGCTACCTGGGAGCTGAGGACGAAGGTACACATGAAAATCCACAGGCTGCAAAATAATTCCACAAGAGCACAAGGACCATCTCAGTACTTGCTGCCAACAGCATTCCCAACCCCATGTCCTGGATTCGTGTCTGAAAGATCTGACCCTTGCCTCAGAGGTTGATTTGAAGGTGATTTTTCTGGAATCACAGCATGTTACTCCATCAGCCAGCTTGTCAGCTCGGGGATGAGAAAGCTGCAAGGCCATTGCCCTTTAATTGGGTGCATTTTCAGCATGTTGGTTCCAGTGCAGCCTCATCACCCACCAGACCTCCTCTAAGGACAGGAGAGGGGGGGCAGGGAGCAGAGAGGTGTTCATGAAAGCAGAAACTGATTTTATTGCAAACACTAACGATGTTTTTCTCCAGCCTGATTTGTGCTAACAAGCAATTGTGTGAAATACGTTCCAAAGAAACAAAAGGAATGCTGTGAAAATGAAAAATGCTTAAAATGGAGGCATGTAAGAGGAGAAGCCATAAAATTTTTATTACAGTAATTTC
>VRYO01000369.1:6300196-6326696 GCA_009812075.1 Sialia sialis
ATTTAAAAGAAACAAAGGGGTATTTAAACGGCTCACATGAATGAAGTAAAACCAAATATACCATCTAACCCCCAAGGCAGATGCTGGATTGACCATCCAGGTGCTGGTAACTCCTCCTGCTCAAATCCCTCTCCTGCATTTCACACAGCTGGGAGAAAGAAGACAAAAGGGAGTGACTGCTGTGTTGGTGCACAGTAAGACACTCAAGATAAACTCCTTTTCCAAGAAGTAGAACTGCTGCAATCATATATTTGGAATATTCTTTATTTCCTTCACAAATAATAGTAAGTGCTTCTAAAGAGACAAATCCCTGTGTCTGGAAGGTGGAGAATTTACCAAGTGCTTCAGACCTTGCCTGTAGCATCTTTACCTACCCAAACATTTTAAAGACAGATTTAGCAGAAACATTCAGCCTTCTTATTACTGGCCAGTCTTCATTACTTCAGAAACAAGAGAACACATAGGATCAAACAATTTATTGGTTGTGAGATGATTCCAGCTTCTTAATTTTCATGGAAACACAGCTTGTGCTCTGCTCCTTCACTGGTTGAGTTCGTACATCTAGAGCTGGCTGTCTCATTTCCACAGACCAGGGGATGGGTTAGGGGTGCTCCAGGCCTGTGGTGTGTTACTGGGGATATTTACCTGCCCAATATGGAATATGGAATGCAGGAATGTGCATGAGAACAGCAGCTGCCTTGAAAGAACAAAGTTTTCAGAGTGCTGAGAGAAACCAAAGGCTGACAAATGCTTGTTTCCAGCAAAGCTGATAAGGACCAGCTGGACTGAGCTGGACCTGGGGTATCCCACAGACAGGATTTATATCCAGTTTGGGAAATACTAGGAAAATTTATAAAGCTGGAGCTCTAGGGAAATCACAGGGCAAGCATTTTTCTCCAAATGCATAGTTACAAGTATGTATCAGAGGAATACTTCCAATTCTTTTCAACCCTACTTACAGACCCCACAGATGATATAATTACAGTCATGGCATTTTCAGCATTTATTCTGCTGAATAAATAGCATTTATTCAGCATTATTCTATTAAGCTAGAGCTAATGTAATTATTACATTTACGGAGGTGTGCTGCCCTGTCCTGTGTGATATATTGAAGTCTGAGAAAAATACTAAACACAGACAAACAAGCTGAATCCTGAAGTCCTGTGGATGTCCTTGGTACTTTGTATAAATGAGAAGAGTATCCATCCTAATGTCCTCTCCATCAGCAATGCAAGTGCAGGTTAAACACTGGGAATGAAAATTCAAAATGTCTCCTGAGATCACATCTTGGACAATTGTGATGGTTTTGATGGGTGATTTTTATCTCGTGCAAGTCCCATATAGGTTCTGCTTTAATATGGGAAACATTGTACAAATATTTAAGAGTTGTTTAAATTGGTATATGTGGTATTATGTGAGAGATTTTAAGTCCAGCATCCTCTGGGGAAGGAGCCACTGATCTCTATAAGGATTATGGTGCCAAAATAATTCTATGGATGGCATTGGTGCAGGCTGGTTCCCTTGCCATATGAAAGGTCATTAGTGGTTTATATTCTTGGATTGCCATCTAACTTACAGTAATTTCACAACTATAAGCCGTACCTGATTATAAGCCACACTTATTTTTTTTTTTTTTTAAAGTGAGGATCCATGTGTAACAAAGTAACAAATTAGTAACAGACACAAATTGGTGTCAGGTGCTCAAGTTGCAAACAGTTTTCATAGACCAGCCAAGCCTTTAAAGGCAGCCCAGGCGCCCTCCTGGCCAGCTCTCACTTCCGGGTTGGCATTTCACTGGGATTTGTGCATAGATAAGCCGCACCTGAATATAAGCCGCACAACTGGGGTACGCTGGATTCTTCAATGAAAAGGGTGCAACTTATAATTGTGAAATTACTGTACATAAACTGCTTACAGTCTTCTGATATTTTAATAAAACCTTTTGGCATAGTAATGGTAATTTATTTCATTATAAGAAAAATTATATAAATGCTAAACACAGGCACAACAAGGAGAACAGAAATTGTCAAACAAAACTTTGCTAAAACACAGTTATGTTTAGGGAATAAAAATGTGTGTGTAGTGGGCTGAGTTGGCTGCCTATCCTTATTAAACAGCCAAAGAATTGTGCAGTGTCACATGAAGTGCAATAAATAAAATTAAAATGCAAATTATAGTCAGTCAAAGAATTCCCAAGGTCTGCATGCAGTTTCAAAGTACTTAGTACTTGTTTTCAGGCCCAGCTGCTTCCAGATGTGCTATAAGCACACAAGGAATCAGAGTGGGAAGGATAAGAAGGGCTCATTTGTCTGCATGCTTGAAATCTGAGCAGAATTTGCAAGCTCAGACTGTATCTAGCCCAGAAAAGGGGATCAGGGTTTTCAGTATAGATGACAAGAGCGGTGTAATCAACCACAGAAATTCCATAAATACATAAAGGATCCAAGTTCACTCCTGAGTGAAACTCATTTTGTCCTGGCATTTGTGAATATAAACCATCCCCTCTGTGTTTTATATCTCACATGGGGTAATACAATCTTCGGATGTAATTACACAAAGTGCTTAGAAATACTTACCTAAGTTATGTATGATCTGTTACCTTAGACAATCAGATGGGGGCATTAATGGTTTCACGTACAAGGCTTGAATCAAGAAAAACTTCCATCTGCTTCATCCAAACAGCATCAGTCTGCAAACATGGGCTGCATGCTCCAGGATATCTATTTCCAGGACAGGAGTCTACAGCAAGTCGTTTGTAAACAGTTTAAGCCTTTATCTGTTCACCAGGAACATAACACCTTCATATTTATTTACTAGCCAGCACCATTAATTTTATAGCTATTTATCTATCGAGATGGTTCTCAAGTGAGTTCATTACATGTGCCTGGTGTTTCAAGTACCAGGTTTACTGGATGTTGTCATTGGATTCCTTTAGCAATGCTTCTGCCTGAATCAATACTACTACCCTTGAAAATCTAGTTTATTGTAGAAATATATGCATACAGCAAGTTCCAGTCTTGCTTCTGGAAATATCCTTTTCTCAACTTTGAGTGTGACATTTAACAAGCAGCTCACTGCAGGGAACATTTAGAAGAAGTAAGCTGGGTCCAAAAAATGCCCCAAAAGACCCATCTTTGCTCTCTCTCTGGATCAAAGAGGATTAAAAATAGTTGCAGCCTGTTTGACCAAGCAATCTTCTGAGGTTTTTGAACATACTGATCTTTGATCCTAGAAAACATAGGTGTCCCTGTTGTTGTTTTTTTTTTTTTTTTTTTAAGCACAGGTCCCCCTGTTAGGTTCTTCTGTCTTAGGTGCAGTCAGTCCAGAAGTGAATAATCAGTTAATTCAGAAATCCAAAGTTCAGAATTCCTTCATTCAGTTTCTATCTGTCCCTTAGGTAGAATTTTCTCAGACCCCCCCAAGGGGTTTATCTTTTCCTGTTGGAGGCAGAGGACAGTCCAAAAAAGCAAAGGTGAGAGGCATTTCAGTTCCACTAAAATGGAGCTGAGGAACATGTGGAAGTGATTTAGTTAATCTATTCCTTATCTTAACCAACAGCCTAATAACTTTGTATTAACAGGAAGTCATTGGAATCTGAGTGAAGAAAAATCATCACTCTGGCATCTGTGAAATAACAACTCATGTGCCCATGAAGTCATTAAGTTACACTAACAATATGCAAAGCTTGGAGAAGCTTTTGTTAATGGTCTCTACTGAGGGATTGATGGTCACACAAATACCTGGCACCTGCTGCTGCAGGAATCAGCATAAAAATTAAATAATACCCACACAAATATCAGAGTTTCTTGGTGTTTCTCTCCTATTTTTCAAGCTGTCTCATTCCATCCCAGTGCCAATCTGGGCATGCAAACACAAGGCTGTAAGGAAACTCGACAGCCTTCGAAATCAAGGCTTGTAAGATACAGACACACAACACAGAGGAAGGAAGGAGTGATGCAAAAGTGACACTACATTGGCAAGGAAGAGCAGGCAGAAATGGCAGGAAGAAAAGAGCATTGATCCCCTGGATTTTCACTCCATGTACACTGGAGGACTGCTTGGAAAACCCCAGACAATGGGAAGTGTTTTTACTTTCTGGTTACCCAGCCAATTAGTGCTTTAAAGGCTAAAGAAGAGCTCACCAGGAAGAGAGTGGAAAGTTGCAATTGTCAACCAGACAGCTCAGTTTCTGTTGTGACCAAAATCAGAGCTCTCTTGTCCCCTGTTCAGATGCTCAGCTATCAAATCCTCCACTGGAATCATTAGATAGTGACCACAGGTTATAAGAATAATGTTTTCAGGGACGCATACACTTTTCTTTGTCCACCTTCATATAGTAGGTGGTTAGGGAATCACATTAGATTAAATTAATTGTACAATGAGACCTTGAACAGCTCCTTGAAAACTGACTAAAACTCATCTTGCAGGAGGAAGTGTAGGACAATAGTTAATTCTAAAATATCACTTGAACTCAAATTCTTGTTTGAGATAAGAAGCAAAGTGTAACTGAGTGAGGGTATGATACTTAATCACTGCTAATACTGTTATTTATCTGCTCTTGCTATGTCTTCTTTTCCTTGAAGCAGGGAAACTTTATTGATTTTTCTCATAAAACTCATATATCCTATATCCTGTAATCAGCAAAGTTAGAGCCACATCCTAAATTTTAGCTGCTAGTAACAGACTGATCCCTCTCTGACTTCCACAGCAAGCAAAGATTTTTAGGCAAGTGCTGACAGATGTTGTTGATCTGATGCAGAAAAACAGCCTTTAGTATTTAATGTGGTGATGAGAAATTAAGTTGCCTGAGGCATGAAATATAGTTGTTCATTTGCACTGAAAACCCATGGATGCAAAATCAACCATTACAGTCATGGGTGAGGAAAGCAGTAAAATAATAGATCCGAATCTTCTTTGAACCAGTGTTGAAACTTTAATTTTTTCACTAACTAGTCTCTGGGGAAAATGCTTGCGTCAATGCATTGGTACAGGTCTCTGAGTGCTAGAAATGCTAGAAAAGTTGGTAAATCCACACTGTTGTTCCTCAATGAGTCTTTCTCAGATCAAGTGATAGAATTCCCTGATAGTTTCCTCTATCCCAAGTAAATAAATAATAATTAAAATAATACATGTACCTTATATTAGGAATTTGGTGTGAAACAAGGCTGCAGTCCCAAAGCAGTCCCAGAAATTATGTTCTCATTATGAATATTCAGAGTTCTTGAAGCATCATGATCCAATATATGATGAGGTTTTTTTCCACATCATTTTTTCTTCATGCAATTTGTGCAGCAAAGGTCACAAAGAAAGAACTGATGGAGTTTGGGCAGTTTAATTGCTTTCAGCTTTGATATATTAACCAGGGCTTATCTGCAATTATTTGACTTGGAGCTGAAGCTTTTCATTAGATGCAAAGGAAGTTGTTTGTTTGACTGTGGAGTAATAAAGCTTCCACATCCTTACCAGGGAGTCAACAACATTATCATTTGTCACTGTGATTTAGGCCCTTTCCATAGCAGGCAGATCTTGTTTGCAAAATTATGGGGAAATCTTCACCCCTTGGTGCTCCGGGTGGTAAAACTGCTCTGATGACTATTCCAACGCCCCCACCCCCCATTTCTGGATGCCTCCAATAAATTATGGAATTCTGTTTCCTCTCAGATCCTGGTTGGCACAGTAGACAAGGAGATGATGCCCCTGCCACCACTGCTCCCTGGCAGCAAGGAGGCAGAGAGAACACCCTAAGGCTTGAAATAACAAGCTCACACTGTCTAGGCTGGCAACTGCAAACCAGCATGTGACAGCAACAATAAAGGGTATTTAGAAATGTATAGGTGAGTTTAGATTACAGTAATTTCACATGTATAAGGCGTACATTTCTGACTGAAGTTCTGATCCAAACCCGGAAGTGCACCTTATATGCTGGTGCACCTTATATATGGACAAAGTTCAGAAAATTGCCAACGCAGAAGTCCAAGCCCGCAGCAGCCCTGAGCCGAGCCGAGCCGAGCCGAGCCGAGCCAGGGCCGCCCCCTGCAGCTCTGGGCGGGCCCGGGTGCCAGTGGGCCCGGGAGGGGCCAGGGGCTGGGAGCCAGGTGAGGCCGGGGGCAGGAGGGAGTGCCAGAGCCCACAGCAAGGGGAGGGGGCCTGGGGCTGCATTTAAAGGCTTTGCTGATCTGTGAAAACTGTTTGCAAATTGAGCACCTGACAGTATTCTGTCACTAATTCGTTACTTTGTTGAGGACAGATCCCCACAGAAAAAAAGAAAAAGAAAAAGAAAAAAAGAGTGCGCCTTATATGCCCGTGCACCTTATAAATGTGAAATTACTGTAGTTTATTTCTTCCCCAATCTCACTCAAAGAAATCATCCTTCAGAAGCCCCTTTTCATGTATTTTCCCCTCTTGTTTCTTTTCTCATTCACTGAAAGCCTGACTTTAATGAACAGAGATTTTGTGTGGTTTTTTCAGTCTGCTTTGTCTACTTTTTCTTTCCCCTCCTTTTCCACACTGTAATTTAAGGAAAAGGAAGCAAAGCACAAAGAGGGCTCAAGCTGAAGAAAATAATTCTCAGAAGCTGTCAAATGCCAGCAGATGCTTTGAATATTCATTTTGTGAGACATTAATTTCCAGGAAATGCTGCAGCTGAAATGTGGCTGCTAGGTGCAAAAAGGGGATGGATTACACAACACAGGTTTGGTGTCACGAGGTGGTGACAGTGAGCTACTGCATTCTCATGGTTGAGGATTCTGAGAAACCCAAGAAGTGTAATCTGTGAGGATGGAAAATGACTGTTTTGTGTGACACAGGGTAACGATGACAGGAGCAACTTGTCAATTTTTCTCCCAGGCTTTTGAGGAAGAAAAGCATCATGGCACTATAATAAAGGAATGGGAGAGAGGGAGCACAGAGAGGAGAGATGATGAATGGGAGGCACTGAGTAATGGGGAAGGAAGTGCAAGGAAAATACTGTAAAAAAGTAATCTCATGCCAAATAAATGAGTCAAAAAAACATTCTTCCTTCTCTCATGAAATCCTCTTTCAGATTAACTGAAATACTTTGAGTAAAATATTGCAAATAAAAAGTGTTTAAATTAACCCAGAAATAAAATGTTTTGCTCTATAAAAAGAAAAAAAATCCAAATGTGTTACAAATATTGAATTACACTGAGAAGGTAAAACTGGAAGCAGAAGTCAATGCCTTCTTAATTTTTCTGCCAAGAAGAAATGGTTATATTAAAAAACATATTTATATAAAAAACAAACCATTTTCATAATTGGCATAATTTATCACATCCCACCATTCTTTTTTGGTAATTCTATCTTTTTATTTAGTCTCTTCTTTTGTATAACATTTGAGCTGTTAGTGGCTCTGCAGCAGTTGTTATTCTCTGAAGTTACACCTAGACAAGAACCATCCTCCTACATCACAGCACCTCTCAAATAAAGAGCCCCAAACAAACTCATCTTGGCTTGCAGTGGCTTTGCTATGCAATCCCTCTATCATTGCAGTGGAAGGACAGGTGAAGTGCCAAGTGAAAATATCAAGGTTTTAGTTGGCAATATTTAATTTCGAAGGTAAAAAAAAATAATAATTATTTGCAATATTTTTACTTGGTAAAGTGAATTACTGGGCCATGGCTTGACTTCAATGGAGAAACATTCCCTCTACAGGAAACCAAAGAAATATTTTGGAGGACTCAGTAATATCAGCACTTGTGCCTTGAGCAGAGGGGATTTCAGACTGATTCTTCATTCCAGCAATTAAATTAATGGCTTAAAATTGTGCCTGCAGCCACTCTCTGATCTCTTGAGACACTACTGGTTCAGAAGCCTCTTTCTTCTGCTCACTGAGGGCTGGCCAGCTTAGGCTACAGGAGGAGATTTAATTGACTTCATAATCTAATTGACTTCATGGCATCCTGTTGACTGGTAGGCAAACCCTGCTGTCCTCTCCTCCTGCCATTCCATTCCTTTTCTTTCTGAGAGTCAACTAACAAAACTTTCTGACAAGATGAGGAGAAGTTAATTGAACTACTTTAAAGTGTAAAAAAACCTTCCAGGTGGCTTTGTTCATTTGACAGAATGAAGATGTGTCTTCTGCACTTTTTTCACTTCATGTACTGTTGTGAAAAAGCTTATAAAATTACTTGACATTTTGTGACTGGCCCACTGTCATTGCCATAACACAAGGGGACAACACAGGCAGGCTCTGGAACGGACACCAGAGCTGGTTAAGGCAGCTTCTCTGTCCTGAGAGCATTTCTGGTGTGCAGCCCTGGGAGCAGGGACTGAAAACCAAGCAGCACAATGGATTCTATCTACAGATGTTAAGGTCAGATAAGACAGTTCTGCTTTGAACTTCACAGGAAGGTGGAAGATGAAAGGTGAAGAATATTTTCTAAGCAGGGAGTGATGCAGAAATGTGTTTATTTAAATAAAATCATAGGATTATTTCTGTTGGAAAAGACCTGCAAGATCACTGAGTACAACCTGTGATCCATCCCCAACTTGTCACCAGCCCAGAGCACCAAGTGCCACATCCAGTCATTCCTTGGACATCTCCAGGGATGGGAACTTCACCACCTCCCTGAGCAGCCCTTTCCAGTGTCTGAGTACCCTTTCCATGAAGAAATTCCTCCTAATGTCCAGCCTGAGCCTCTCCTGGAACAGCTTGAGGCTGTTTGCTCTCATCCTGTCCCTGTCCCCTGGGAGCAGAGCCCAACCCACCCAGCTGTCCCCTCCTGTCAGGGAGTTGTGCAGAGCCAGAAGGTTCCCCCTGAGCCTCCTTTTCTCCAGGCTGAGCCCCTTTCCCAGCTCCCTCAGCCCCTCCTGCTGCTCCAGCCCCTTCCCCAGCTCCGTTCCCTTCCCTGGACACGCTCCAGCCCCTCAGTGTCTCTCTTGTGCTGAGGTTCCCATGTGTGCCCAGGATCTGAGGTGTGACCCCAGCAGTGCCAGCACAGGGGACAGTCCCTGCCCTGGCCCTGCTGCCACCCCATGGCTGGCACAGCCCAGGTGCCATTGGTCTCTTGCCCCCCTGGGCACCCCTGGGTTCATGTCCAGCCGCTGTCCCCAGCACCCCCAGGGCCTTTCCCAGCTGTGCAGCCCCTCTGCCCCAGCCTGGAGCTGCAGGGCTTGGGGTGACCCAAGGCAGGACCGGGCCCTTGGCCCTGCTGACCCTCAGAGCACTGGCCTGGCCATGGGTCCAGCCTGTCCAGATCCCTGTGCAGAGCCCTCCTGCCCTGCAGCAGATCCACACTCCCACCCAGCTGGGTGCTGCCCAGGGACTGACTGGGTGTGCACTTGACCATCTCATCTAAATCATTTTACATTTCAATATTGCACAGCCGCAATTTAGAGGAAAGAGTCTTTGTTTTCTGCATTGTCAAAGCCCCTTTCTAGGAAACTTCCTTTTCAATCAGTCACTGATTTATTATGCAGAGATCCCTGAATGATTGCTTACGTTAGTAAAGCACAAAGGCAGTTTTATTAGAGTACATAAAGGACTAGACAGGCCATACATTTTCAATGTATTATGGTTTTTGGTGGAGGAGGGGCACTTCAGTATAACTTCTGCCTCAGAAAATACCACTTCTACTGTACAGACATTTTCATGGCTTGGAAAAAAAATAGGGGAGAAATTCTTTTGATAGTCGGGTACACTGACAGGCTCTTATTTTTCCCTGCTAACTACAGTTGGTTGTCGTTACTGCAGGGGTTGTTAAGGATTTATGAGTTGTTTGCCATCTAAATGAAAGAAAAACTAGCACACGTGGCCTGTGTTGTCTCCTAGTTTTGCCTCGGAAGTTTTGAGTGTGACTTCGCCATTAGAGTAAGGCAACACAAAGAGACAAAACCACACACTTTCAGAAATGTTTTATAGCATACATCAAAAGAAGGAAGGCTGCTCCTCATTCCTTATTTATAAAAGGAAGCTAACAAGCAAAGGAAAGCAGACAATGCATCTTCCTCCCACATCCAGCTGCCAGAACTGATGTCATGGAAGGAATGATACTCATTTGTTCTTGCATCAGCTGCTTTTCGACCATGCATATAATTCACAGATAAATTAAATTGAAGGCAAAAAGCATTTCGTTTTTTACAACAACAAAACAGTATGATAAGGATGGAAGTTTGCCATTGAAGTCCCTCATTCACCAAGATAAATGGTTATTTTTAATGAAAATTCTCTTTGCACCTAAATGGTGCAAATGAATTACTGAGAACTTCATTTTTTCAGTGTCCAAGGTGAGAAACTCCAATTTAGACTCAGCAAACCATTATGTTATACAATTTCCAATACTTAAATCAGATGTGGCCGGCCTGCCTGACCCCACAAACCATTCATTGTCAATATAAAACATTGCTGTAATTCTGCAGAAAAGCCTATACTTGTTACAAATAACAACATGATTATTCACATTTACTGTTCTTGAGCTCCTTGGGCCATAAGGGTTAGCAATGCAAGGTGAGTACACTTAGGTGTAAAATACTAAAGGGCATGACTGAAGGAGGGAAAAGCAATTTGTGGAAATTGTTAAGCAGAAAATTCAGTATTGTCTCAAGAAAGAACTGGAGACCATAAACTGGAGGAAGTGTACCTGGAAGGAAAACACAGGTATATGCTGTACTGATTTGTGTGTGTGTTTTTAAATGCCTGACAACTCGTGATTTTACCTCAGCTCTCAGTCTTCAATATGAGCAAACACATTTTCAATTCGTTTTTCATGCAAGGTTTAAAATAATTGCGCTTTGAGCACCCCACAATGCCCTATGGTCTCTCTGAGCAGTTTTAAGTAATTTGCCTCCTTCTACCACCCAGCTATATCTGTCTCTTATGAGAAGCAAGAGCCCTTCCCTCTCCTCCAAGTGGATGCTGCTCCATGATTTGCACTTCTTAATTTCACCTCTTGATCTTAAGCAGAGATCAAAAGAGGATTCCAGAAAAAATATTTTCTCTCTGGAACTGAGTTTACTGAGGAAAAAATACCATCCCTGTCTGTGGATTCAAACAGACCAAAATCTCTTCACAAGCCCAAGCTAAGATTCTGCAGTTAGCTGAGCAGACCTCGAAGAGAGAGGTTTGGAGGAAAATATCTGGGGGAGGTGGGGGTCAACAACCGCAAAGCTTTCCAGAGAACTCTAGGTTCTAAGAATAAGTAGGTTCACTAGACAGTAGAAGTTGAGGAGTTTTGGAGAATATATTGAATTTAATTGGATTTCCTACTCAGTCCATTTCCAGATGTCATTCAGGTTAAGCTCTTGTGTGGATGATAAATGACTGGTGTGGTAGGATAGTGCGATGCCAGTGGAAAGATGGGAATTTTCAGACTGGATCAGATCTTCTTACCCAGCACCCTCTCCCTGTGCAAAGCTTAAGTGTGTTAAAAATCAGCGTAGAGAAGAGTAACTGCTGAGTTTCTCGTGCTACAAACACAGGCAGAACAAGTGTGTGAGTGCTGATCTTCCATCAGAATCAAGGGCAGAGAGCAGAGCTGCTCCTCCTTAAATCCACCAGTGAGCATTCCCAAGTTCTTGGCTGGAAATTCCTCAGGTCCAAGCATGAGAACACCGTTAGTTCATCCTCCTCCTGTGGCCTGCAAGCTCTGCTACCAAGCCCCCAATGGAAACTTCTGTTGCCTGGAGGATGGTTCTGGTGGTTGCTACTCTTGCCCAAGATTGTGGGTTCTTTCCACAGAATGGAATAATAAATCCTATATTTGCACTATAGATTTCCAGATTTCTTCTTCACACTGATCACAGATTGCCCTGCTGCCTCCAGCAGTGCTGGTGCTATTTATGGAGGGGCTTTTTGGGCAGAGCAGATGCCCATGGCCATTCTCTTCTGTTCACTTCATCCTCAAAGACCTTTCCAGTTCCCAAGTCTCAGGTACCATTGCAGCATTGTGCTCATCTTTGAAGTTATGAGCTTCCTTTGTGCATTTTGCCCCAGAATGACAGATTTTATATTTGTGTATTAAACAGGTTTACTGAATGTCTTAGGTTGCAATACACTATGTGACCAAAGGTATCTCGCCATCTGTTGAGACTAGGTGGGGCAGTGATCCTGATCTCTGTGGGAAATGTTCTCCTAATGGGCCATCCACTGAAACCAGGTGCGCCATTGTTCTTTATCTTTTCACAGCCTATCCTTCCTCCAGGGACTTATCTTCTAATGGCCCATTGAGTCCCACAGTAGAACTGATAAAATTACTTCATCCCATTGGGAGATGCTCCAGCCAGGGAGAGGAGCCAAGCCTTTCTTACCAAGATAAAATCTGAGATTTGGAACACCAAGGCAGCCTTTTTTCCACTGGATTCCAGAGGAAAACCAGACCTTTCTACAACATCACTGGATCTTTGGAGGGAAACTGCACCCTTCTACAGGAGCACTGCTTCAACTGAACCACACCTGTTACTCCGGGAGGATGCAGTCACCATTTAATCGGACTGCTACCAACACCCTGACTGACGGAGTGTCAGGTTGTACTCTGACTGTGTCAGTGTTTGAGGTTTGTTTCTTTGTAGTACTGTATTTCTATTTTAATTTTTCCTAGTAAAGAACTATTTCTCATATTCCCATATCTTTGCCTGACAGCTCCTTCATTTCAATAATTATAATAATTTGGAGGGAAGGAGTTTACATTTTCCATTTCAAGAGAGGCTCCTGCCTTTCTTAGCAGAGACCTGGCTTTCAAACCAAGACACTGAATTAGCAGATGAGCAGAAAATTCATGCCAGAGGATGCTCATGCCTTTTTAAAGACAGGTCACAAGCCTCTTTTCACTAAGAAACTATTTAATATTAAAGACTTTTTTTAGGGATGTGCTTTCCAGTGATCCAGAAAACTTCCAGCACTGGGAATCCTTGAGACCTGCTGATGCCAGAGCGCTGTGACAAAAAATATCCATAAAAGCATTGTTAAATCTATGCCATCACCAGGAGAAAAATACACAGTGCAGCCTCAAAGCAGTGAAAATAAAATAACTCTAAGTATTTCCAGTGTTCAGTGCTAATGGAAAAATCCAGGGAAGGTCAATTGCACATTACCCCACCAATGGGCAGAGGTTACATTTGCCCTATAAGCACTATGTATTTTACAGCAAAAAGTGTATTAAGAATATGACTTTTCTACAGTAAGAACAGCAAACCATAAAAGGAAAGCAAAAAGTTTGCTTTTTTATTTCTCTGAACAGAAAGACCAGGACAGTAAGTGTGACTTTGGAAAAAATAAAAAGGGAAAATTGGGAAAAAGAGCCCACCAAACCCTCAAAATGAAGTGTCTATTCAGAAGAATTGTATGATTTAAAAAAAAAAATAGTATAATAATTGATAGACTGTCCCTATCCTATGGGCACTGTACAAATACATTCTTTGCTTTTCACAGCATTAGTAATACATTTATACAAAATAACTGTCCCTTACAGTATGTTTCTGTGCCTTTCTAATACCAAACTTACACAAACATCAAGGGATGATAGAAAAAAAGCAGCTATTAAAACATCATAGAATATCCATTAGGTATGTAGGAGAGTAAGTTCATAAGGGAGAGAATGGAAGAGAATATCTCCAATTTCAAAATCAGAGGGCTTTTCTTAAGAACATCTGTGCTTGTCAGACAGCACTGAGGCTCAGAAAAACTCCTCCAGGCTGAGGAAAACACCGTTAAATGCTCATTTATATATAACCAGAGTTTAAGAGTTTAACTGACTGTGCTCATTATTTGTACATGGCTGCTGGATATCGTTGAAGATTTTACCTTCAGAGCAGACCATTTATCAAGTGTAATTAATGTGTCAGACTTTAGTTTGAAAACCTTACACTGATAATACTAATTTCTCTACTCTTAAGTTGGATTACCCACATGAAGTTTTTAGAAGAAAAACTGTCAGTGATAAGACTAAAAATACAATGGCTTTGTTCTTTTTCTAGCTCAATCTCCTTTTTTTGCAGGTAGTACATGGCAAAATAAAACAAAACAGTCCCAGTCCAATTTCACTTGTCATGAACTAAAAGAAGCTATAGAATGAAGTAAAAATCTCAGAGGTGGGATTTTAAGAGGCAGTTATCTTAGAGGATTGATGAAGCACTGCAGATATCTGTACTTACTTCAGTTTTCATTCCTATTCCTAAGACCCTAGTTCAGACAGATGTGACACAGCTAAAATTTGGAGAAACCCTTGAATACTTTTACCATTATGACTCAATGCTCATACGGCATGAATTTGCCTTGAGGTTGGCACACCAGACCAAGGTTTTATCTCTTTAATCAATGGGAAGAAACCTCATCTCATTGAAAGGTTCAGCATTCAAGCTGAGCTCAACAAAAGCTTGCAGATGAAAGTGTTACTTCATGTCAATTTGTAAAAAGAAGAAAAATTCCTCAAACTTCTTTTCCTTTCGGAAGCAGGGTTCCCAGTAGCACGACTCTGAAATGCCAGGAGTGAGCATTTTCCCTGAGGAAAAGGTGATAATTTGGAGCTCTTTGTCACACTGCTCAGCAGCCACAGCCCATTTTGCTCTGGAAGCAGCGTGATCCCTCAGTTTAGCAAGGCTGCACCAGCAGGCCTCACACAGAAGAAATTATTGCTGTTGTGCTTAGAAGGGTGCAGAATGACGCTAAGAAAGCCAGCACCACATTTTGAAGGTCAGAGGCTGGTGTCCCAAAGGTGGGAAGCTGAGACAAAGCTGTCAGGAAGCATTTCCCTGACAGGATGGCACAGACTCATTCTCCTTGTAGCATCAGTGCTCACACCCGGATAAACCCTCTTCACATTTGAACTCTCTCCTGCTTCGTTTGTGGACTCTGTGTTTTTATACCATAGGAAATAACAGAGTGGTCAGGTAAAAGAAAAGTTCTGTGAAGCCATTGGACTTTAAGAAAAATTATTGCAATACGTTCTTCCCAACAATAGCTTGCCCTACTTCATGAAGGGGCAATAAAAGACTGACAGACTTGGCCAAATACTTCCAGTTCATAATCTTAGCTCTGAAAACAGGCAAAATGCTAACTCAAGGTCAGCTCCAGTAAATAGAAATCTGAATTTTTACAAATGAAGTTCCCATTCAAAGCATGTAGCTCAGGGTAATATTTTATGGTATGTGAAGTGTCGTATCACTACTTGTCTCAGTGATTGAAGGATTTTTGCATTTATGTAATATGTACTGGGATGTGTTCAGGAAATGTTTAAGAAGGTTTTCACATAATTATAATTATTCATCTAATTTTAAATCTCAATTGATTAATATAAAATCATACTCTTTCATTTGCAAAATTAACTGTAGATTAAACATATTAGGCAGGATTTTATTTCCCATGTAACATAAACAAGACTTGTTCTCTATCCTGTGTTGGTGAAGTCACTTCATAATTGAGTTTCTTTGTACAGCACAGCAGCAGCAGAGTGTAGCTTAAAGACTCTCACTTCCTACCACCTCCATCATCAAAGCCCCGTTTATTTATCCAGATCTTGAAATCAGAGCTCCTAAATGCCTGTGCTTGACTGGTAATTGAGCCTCCCTCCCTGCACAGGTACTGGCTGAGGGAACTGCAGCAGTACAGAAATGCAGCATTTATTCTTTCCAACTCTTTGGTTATTTACAGCATCACACACCTAAAATGATCACAGATGCAAACTTCTTTTGTTGGGAAAGTTCAAAGTTTAAGTTTTTATCCAAGAGACAATTTTACGTAAAGAGACAAAGGTAACCTTGCCTCTGAACAAAGAAAAATAGACATGGGAAAAAATGTAGTGGCTCTCAAGTCCCCATGAAACCCCAGCAATCCTCCACAGCATCCCTGCACTCTGTGCTTTATGCAAAACCTCTCTAAACTTTCCATTCCTGCTGCAGTCAGCTGGAGGGTTGCCATCCACCTTCAGAGGGGATGCTGTTCCAATCCCACCCTGTTTCTGCACCTCCTGTTAAAATTCACTCAAAACTCACAAGGATGGCAGAGAATCAGAGAGAGAGGGAGTCCTCTGTGTGTTCACAGCTGTCACAAAATCATAGCATGAGATCAGGCTTTGAAAGTTGTGTGACTTGAAGTAATTATTTTTTTTAAATTTTGTTTCATATATTTCTCAAATGAAAATGTGAACATCTGGGATTTGGCTGTACTCAATGCTACATGCTCAGCAAAGCCACCTTCTTTTAAAGTGAAAAAAACTTGTAAAGGTTTTTAAGACTGACAGAGATTTTTGCATTTCAGTGAATTCAGGCAAATACTGGAACGTAACAGCTGCAATTATTTCTTGGAGGTTAAGTCCCCCTTCATTCCTTTTGGACAGGGAGAATACGGGTTTGAATGAACTGTTTCCAATAAAGGCAGAAAAATTATACGGACTTAAAAATCTCTAAGTTTCTGCTGAAAATGGACATCAGCAATTACTCTGTGTTTTAGAGTGGAAGCAAAGGCCATCAAAATCAGCCACAATTTCCTCCTTTTAATCCCTTAACAGCCAAAATCACCTCAAGATTCATTTTTCTGAGTATGTGTTATGGGACAACTTCTGATTCATTGTTACTGTGCTGGCTTAGAATAAATCTTCTGGACTCATCACAGAAGAAAACAATATGTAATTAGTGCATAATTACTGGAGGAAGAAACACCTGCCTTTGAAAACACCTCTTACCCTGGACACCTGTGAGCTTTTTCTAAGTAAAGCATCCCACAACATTCTTGTTTACATGAGAAACCCCAAGCACCCCAAGCAGTTCTTTGAGCTGTTTGGTTGAGATTTCAAGACTTTTTTTTCCACCAAAAGTTTTGCTGCAAGCTACATCAAGTATAATTTTTTAAAATCTGATTTTAAATGTATTCTACAAGCAAGCTGAAGAAAACTGAAATTCCAACATACACCTTTGCAAGATGTTTCAGAAGATGAAAGCCTCAAATACCAGCAGTGAATTTGACATGACTGCAGTGATAAAAATGTTCATTTAGAGATTGTGGATTGCAAATACGAGAAGTAGCTATATAGACCAAGATTTTCAAAAGATGGTAGGGACAGGAACAACTTTAACGGCTTTAATTTTCTAGGAAATAAAACCTGCTCTACAAATGTTATTACTTCTTTGTAAAACAAATTCCAGTAGCATGGCATAGGCTGCCAGTCACTGCCACATTTAAGAAAAAAAATAAATCTTGATTTGCTTTCTGAGCCCGCAGCACATGAATTTCTTAATATTGCTTTTCAGAAAGTCAAATGATAAGGAAGCCAAACAGCTCTTCCAAGTCACACACTGAAGCAATGCCAGAGCTGAATGTGAACCTGGCTGCTCTTAAGTGCTCGTTATGCCCAAGGCAGCAATACAGAATATTCCTCAACACATTTTTTGATAAGGAATGATTTTTCCCACAGAAAAATCCATTTAAAATGCAGAATCATCCTGTACAGAATCTCTCTGCATTACCAAGGTGATACAATTACAAGTAGGATTCAATTCACTCACTGATTGAGCATTAGTTGTAGTTTTGCTCTACTTCAGTTTGGGGGAAAAAAAAATCAAACTGCATTAGACTGAAAATAAATAGCATTTATTGCCTTTCCATCTGCTTTGAAAGGAGCTGGAGTGTTTCTGTATTTTCACATTTGGTGTACATGGTTTTGGATATCACATATATTCTTTTTTTGATTTTAAAATCAGTTTTTGCTGAATGCAACTTTCTAAACATACCATGCACCCTCTCCCCAGAATCTACATGAAATTTGTCCATAAGATTGTTTCACAAGAATGTGAAAACCTGAACTTACTTCATGCCTTTTTTTTTTTTTTTTTTTTTACCTGAGCAAGCTGGGCTTCACTTTGGAGAGCATCTCCATTGTTTCATATTTTCCATTAAGGTTGTTTTGTTGGTGAAGATTTCATGGACAGTAATGTTTTGTTGTTTTTTTTGGTTTTTTTAATGCATAAAGAAGTTGCAACTCCCCTTGCCTATAGCATGACTTCTACCAAGCTCAAGTTCCTTAAACTTCACACAACTTTACTTTCCAGTGTGAGAAGTCCCACGAAAATTCAAGTTCCTGACAAAGAGGATTGGGTGGTTTTTTTATAATGAAGTTAAGATTACATAACCTATCACATGGACCCAAAATACAGATAATGTGGGGTGGCTGCACAAATACCATTTCTATTTCTAGTTTTGGATGTCTTGAAACTCTCACTAAAAAAATCCAAGCAATCTACATTTTAACAATTTTATAATGAAATAATCATTGAAAATTCAAAACCAGGTGCTTTGTTCTCTTTGTGCTTTTGGGCACCTGAGGAGTCGGTTTAAGGCTATATGCACTAAACTGGTTTTTATTCATATATAATATGGAGCTGTAAAATAACTTCTGGCTCTAACTGCAGCATAGCAGCAAATACGTTCAGAGCAGGATGTGCTGTGGATAACAGCAGCAAGATGGACTCAAGTCTACCTTTCTCTTACTATTTCTAATATAATAGCTTTTGCTACAATGGAGAGCACTGAAGAAATTGTTCCTTTCTAGTTAAATAGCAAAGAAACAAAATCAGACCTTCTCAACTCATCTTGGCACTCAGTGTATGGAGGTACACTGGCCTCAAACAGGAACAATTTCTGGTCATTAAAGCCTTGTTCTTGCCACTCTGCTCAGCTGATGTGAGTTGCACTTTCTTTGTATTTATAAAAGCCATCACAATGTCCTCATCCCTTCCTTTTAAACAGAAATAACAAAACCCACTCCCATTTTGACTGGGATGTTTGTTGCTCTATCCCAGTCAAACACTGATTCCAAAACTAAAAAGGAACAAAGTTTTTTTGTGAACAAGGTTTTGTGACAAATTTCAGTGGAATTAAGAGCAATGATTCAAAACAAATTCAGAGCAAGCCAGGACCCTGAATGACCTGAGGTTTTCTTCACCTTTTTCTTAAGCCACATGTTAAGGGTTAAAATTAAAATTCGTGTTGATTAAACATCATATTTAATATCTGCATATACAAGTCAGACTACCAATAGTAATTTTTTTGACAAGAAGACTCCTTAATTTCATGGTAGATCTCAGCTAAATATGAGTCTTCCTGTAAGAAAAAGCAAATTACAAAGAAGACATCTTATTCTTTCAAAGTATATCTGATGTTTCCATTTATTAATTTCCTGAAACTCCAGCTTTTTTTTGGTGACCTTGAGTAAGTGAGTTGACCTTCGTCACTGTGAGAGATTATTATTATGAATATGGGTGTTAATATAATAAATTAGTAACAAAGACTCTATGTTTCTCTCACAGAAATCTATGGCTAAAGACAAAGGAGATTAAGGAATTAATCCTAAAAGAAGCGCTCTGCTGAGTTTATTTATGGAGTGTAACTAGTTTCAGCTTTAAATGAATAAATTGAGGCTAGACAGGACCGCAGTGGGGATTGCCCTCCCGCCAGAAACCAAAACTAAAGCAAAGCAGGTCCCACCTGTGAGCAGCAGGGACTTGGATGGAATCTGTGAGTTGTGAGAGATTTCCCTCACATCACTGTGAGGCAAACTGTGCCCACGTTTCCCGAGCTCAATGTAACAGATGCCTCCTGAATTATTGACAACAGCTTCTCTCCAAGGGATTTCTGTCCTGCACATCACAGGTGCTTTTCCTTCAACTCTAAAGCCAACTTTTCTGCCAGGCACAGCAGTTCTGTAAAAACCCTCACCCCTATGTAAAACTTACGTAAAAGGCATATTTTGCTTTGCTTGGGCTCTGAGCAAGTGGAAACAACAGCATTTTCTTGTTGACAAACTGCCTGCAACTTGCACCAACTCCTGAGAACACCCAACACTATCAGACTTCAGGAAGTGAAAACTTCTGATGGGCTAGGAGGTGGTGCAGGCTGTGAATGCCATTGAATTGTGCCACTGCAGCACATCAGGGAACAGTCCAGCAGCAGAATCCTGTGGGCTGGCAATTACCTGGGACAGGCAGCACCCACTGCTCTACCAGCCTCTTTTCTGATGCCTCTGCTTGCCTGAGCCTTGATACAACGCAACAAATTTATCCCAAATGGGTAAACCTCAATGGAAAGAGAAATTGCATAGAACACTGCTGCTAAGACCATGCTACTCTGAATGCTTTACATATAGCTCATTTTCTTTGTGCAGCCCCCAGAAATCAAAGAGGGGCAGAATTCCACCTTTTTGCTTCATTGGTTAAAGATATCTAAATAAGAATCTCAGTAAATATGGAAGTGTTCATCTAAATAGCCTCAGCAGGGTGAGCACTCACCAGTTCCTATCACCAAAATCATCATGCACCAAAAAACCAGAGCATGAAAGTGTTAACAGGGAGCTGAAATAGCACAGCATAAACCTGTTCTCAAGAGCTGGAATTAGCATACTGCTACTAATACACACACTGGGGTGGCATGAAAAACAAACAAGGGGCAGATTCCTCTATTTGATGCCCTTTCCAAAAAATTCCTGCAATGTCATCTAACAGTTTACAGCAAGGGTTGCACTCTTCTGCCAGCAAACTTCAGTTTTGCCAGTGGAACAGATTGCAATTGACAGGTGAGAAAAGTGATGCTTGTAATCATTATGCATCTGAATAATTCAATTTTCTACTGATTCTTAATTTAGTACTTCAATGGTTACCAGGCCAACACAGCACCTGCTAATTAGATACCTGAAATTCCCTCTAAGGTAATGGAGCAAGTCTTGGCCTTTGGGCTTTCAAAGGCAGCTGGCACCAAGTGAGTTTGGACAATGTCAAAGTGACATCTGTTTCTGTAATGACCCAGCCTGCCATTAACTACCGCCCATCCTCCAGCAGATCCCACTTTAGATGTCTGTGGTGCCAGGTTTTCCTTGGGGATTCTGCTTTTAAAAACATTTGCCAGGCCAAACTGGAAACAAGATGTATGTAAACCTGGAGTATGTTTGTTTTTTGGCCTAAAATCTGATGCAAACAGATAAAAATTGGACAATATCTTCAGAGGAACTTGCACACAACAGTGGCTTCTCTTGGTTCTTCAACTGACCCCATATTTTGGAAAGTCTGTGGGGTCAGGTGAGTTCTAAAGGCTCGTGTACAAAATAAATAAAATCAGCCTGGCTTTTGTAAAGTAATTTACCTGTGAAAGCCATTAAAGTGTAAAGCACCCTTCTTTATGTTCCCATTTGACTTTTGGTTTTCCTGCTGCCTTACACATATGTTAAAGCTGACACTGGTGTGTTTAGGGTGAAGCCTGATAAATGCTTACAGGGTTGGTGAATAGCTTACTTCTCCTGACACTCATTAACTGATTCTTGAATCTTCATCAAATTTGTGTTCAGGGCTGGCTGGGACTCAGTGCATTACAGGGGAAATGATTCAGAATCCTGAGAAGCCTTTCAACAGCTTAGTCATGTCCTCTTAATGTGAAATCACAGCTCCATGCAAGCTGGATGTCCTGCTGACAGAAGAACAGGCACAAAAGGTGCACTGACTTTTACTCAGTCACTTCTACATTTGTGCTGTCTCAGAGTGCATTGCTTAGCAATTATTCAGGGGTGACAAAACTATTCCAAAAATGTTACATATTCTCTTTTTGTCGTTCCTTTCCATTAGGTTCTTAAAAAGGTTATTTCAAACCAGAAAGTCTTCCATCATTGCAATTTATTATATTATAGTACTTGCACAGGGGGGGCCGGGGGGGGAAAAAAAAGTTGTTTAGAATCAAATAAACATTACAAATAAAAGTAGTGGCAGAAGGAAGTAACTCCATATAACTGACATGATTCCCATTACTGCTCATTAAAAAAAAATCTAGATTTTTTTTAGAAGCAGTAGGAATGACAAGAGTGATGTATATGAAAGCAAGCACTGTGTTTATGGCAAATATGAGAAATGTGAGGTGTAATGCAACCTTGTTACCTACATACATTTTCCAATTATTCCTGAAGCAGATTTACATTGCTATTTAATCATGGGTGACAAGCTTACAATGATTTTAAGCTTCAGGCACTTTATGAAAGAGGCTCAGCCTTTCTACTTTACCATGTACTGGAGATAAGGAGGAGGAGGTCAGAGTATTTCCCTCAGCTGGGTTATATTGCTGGCAGATTTCTCTGTCTTTACCCACTGACATTAAGGTTTGCATCCAAACTTTCAGGCAAGAATGCTCAGCATAAGGCTGGAATTAAAATAAAAGCACCCGGACTCTCCAAGCCATTGACCACTTGTGACTTTGAAGAGTTTCCTGGCTCAAAAAGTGCAACTGAGGGTTTTAAGCTTCAAGAAAGATTTTCCAGGAGAAGGCTCTATGCAGCACCTACCAAGAAAGGACAGAGTTGAGATGTGGTGAGGCCTTAAGTCAGTAACTATTAAACAGAAGGGAAAGTGCTTCTGAACCCCTCTGAGCGGCTGCCTGTTGGAAGACCAAAGAGCAAAATACTCTGTGATCCTATTTTGGCTGTGGTGATCAACAAGATTTATTGTCAAATCTAATGATTGCTGAGTCATAACATTTAAAGTTCCTTAACTGCTGTGGTTTTTCAACAAAATGATCCTCTCCCACATGTTTTTGGGCAGCTCCCTTATTAGATTTAAATCTTGCCTTCAGTGCCCATGAGGTTGCTGCCTGAGAAAATAACTGGGGAGAGTTTACTCACCTATTTTTCCCTGCTACAATTATTTCACTGATTTTTTTACATTTGGACTTCAGTAGTTAGAGCCTTTATTTGGTCTAATATTGTGAGTAATTCACATCCTTGAGGTTTGACGGCTCACTCAAAGCCAGCACAGGAATTAACATGCACATTACTGAGATGTTTTCTTGTAAGGTGTAATAGCAGCTATTTTTAACCTACTTTTTTAATACAGCATGTAAAGTGTTTCAGAAATATACACTAATATACTTCAGTCATAACCTTTGAACTGAGAAAAAGCAAAAAAAGTTGATTCTCTGAGGAAAAAACAAAACCATATTAAAAAGAAAATCTTATTAGGTGCAGAAATATGAAGAGCACCATTTTTTGGAAAACGTAATTAAAAAGACACAACAACCCTTCCAGTCATATTTAGGGAACAATTCTTCAGAATACCCTTAGTGCTCATGTAAAAACAAAGTCATGAGCTTCACCTGATGCCCAGAAGTGCTAGAGAAGCAGCAGAGCTTGTGGTGAAACTACTCAGTGCCTGCAGCAAGAAATCTTGAGTGGTAGCACAGAAAACTGATGAGTAAATATCATATGTTTAATGTCTGCTAGTACAGAAGCAGCTGAGCTGCTTTTAAACCTTGGACCAAGCACAGTGGGCAACAAATTTCTGTGCCTGTAAATCTACTCTTGGATTGTCTGTCACTTCCTACTCACAAGTCTTCTCCTCACAGTGCTACTGTTCCTGCCTTGATCCTGTTTAAGGTCCTTTATTGGAGCAGCTTTCTACTGCCACTGTTCTCTCCTAGAAAACAGGAATAAATGTATTAGACAAAAAGGCCCCTTCTGCCAAGAAAGATCCCAGGAGAACACTTGATAATTTCCTCCTTTCAAAATTAGTTAAGTAGTTAAAAGTTGCTTTTATCCTGGAAGAAGAGTTCCCTAAGCTCAATACAGAGAGTGGCACCTCTCTTGGCTGCCCTTTGGGACATTCCTACTCAGGTGTTCCCTGATAATTCTGTCCCCAGAAGATCCAGGATCTCTCTAGGCAGACCCCAGGGCACACGTAAGTAATATTTTTGTTTCTGGGCTCCCCACTGCAGGAGAAATATGGAATTACTGGAGAGAATCATGCCACTCATAATGAGGGGACTGGAACATCTTTTGTGTGAGAGAGGACTGAGAGAAGTGGGGCTATTTATCCTGGAGAAGAGTCAGGGGAATCTCATCAGTGGACGTAAACACCTGAAGGAAGGATGCAAAAAGGTGGAATCGGGCCTTTTTCACTGGTGACAGAAGAAAGGGGCACACAGTACATCAGAACAGGGTCTGTCTGACATCAGGAAACACTTGCAGTAATTTCACAAGTATAAGGCGCACCCTTTTCACTGAAGTTTCGACTCAAACTCAGAAGTGCGCCTTATAGGCCGGTGTACCTTATATATGGACAAAGTTCGGAAATTTGCCAACCCGGAAGTGCAAGCCCGCAGCAGCCCTGAGCCTGAGCCCACCTGGCCCCGAGTGGGGCTGGGGCCGTCCCCTGCAGCAGCCCTGGGCTGGGCTGGGTCAGGGACTGGGCCGGGCCAGGGACTGGGCCAGGCCGGCCCTATGCACCCTCTGTCCCTGGCGGCCTGGCCCAGTGAGAACGGGGGCTGTGTGGCACCAGCACAGGACAGGGGCTGGGCGGGGCTGGGGGTGGGAGGGAGTGCCGGGGCCCGCGGCATGGGGAGAGCACCTGGGGCTGTGTTTAAAGGCTACGCCGATCTGTGAAAACTGTTTGCAAATTGAGCACCTGACAGTATTCTGTTACTAATTTGTTACTTTGTTGCACATGGATTGTTGCTTTTTTGTAAAAAAAAAGTGAGCCTTATAGGCCGGTGCGCCTTATAAGTGTGAAATTACTGTGCTTTGTGTGAGTGACTGAGCTCTGGAGCAGGTTGCCCAGAGAGGCTGGGGAGTCTGAGATAGCACAAGGCAATGGGATGCTGGTATCCCTGCTTGAGCAGGGGACTTAGACCAGAGGACCTTAGAGGTCCCTTCCAGCCTCAGACATTTCTGTGGCTCTGTGGTTTCATATAAGGTCCTGAGTACCTTCTCTTCACTGCCCTGCACAAGCTGGTTGCATGGCACTGAAAAGATCTTTTGTTAGCAGGAATGTGAGCTAGTCATCACAACTCATCTCTTTTTAACATAAAATCTTGTACTATGCCAAGACTTGAACTTCACCTATCTCAATATTTAAGAGACGAACTACAGACGAGTGTCAGTGTTGAATGCTTAGGAGTTCAGCATGGAATCACTCAGCAGTTAGGGGTGGAAGGGACCTTTCAAGGTCATCTAGTCCAACCTCCCTGCAGTGAGCAGAGACATCTTCCACTAGATCAGGTTGCTCAAAGCCCTGTCTGACCTGACCTTGAATATTTCCATGGATGGGGCATTGACCACCTTGGCAGTGCAACCTGTTCCTGTGCCTCACCACCCCCATCATACAAGATTTCTTCCTTAAATCCAGTCTGCATCTCTCTCTTTTTAGTTAAAAAGCATTACCCCTTGCCTTATCATGACAGGCCCTGCTAAAATGTCTGTTCTCATCTTTCTCACACCCTCTTAAATACTGGAAAGCCACCATAAGATCTGCCAGGACTCTCAATCTTCTCCAGGCTGACCAACCCCAACTCTCAGCCTGTCTGCATAGCAGAGGTGCCCCAGCCCTCTGATCATTTCTCCATCTGAGAGAAAGCCCTCAAATTTTCATATAACCTCATATAATGATAGAACTTTTCCCTAGTGCTGTACAGACACAGAGTGCTTGCTAAAAACCCTCATTTACTGGGGATCTTCTGCAAACAGCAATACTGGCATGGGAAATCTCCTCAGTGAACTGTTGCTTGCTGTCTGGATGGCAGCAATATCTTCACATGGCTTGGGTGAGTTGTCTTAAACGACAGTTTTGCCGAATTCTTATATGCAGTTCATATATATTCCTATGTACAGCTTCTCTCTGGCCCTCTCAGTGTTGATAATCCACACTGAAGTATGCAGATAATACCTGTGCAGGCATCAGTCCATTTCTGTGACTGTAATTTCCACCTCATACTCAGCTGAAAATAGTAACTTTCAGGTCATGATATAAAGGTTAGGCCTCCTTGGGAATTTGGACATCTCACTCTCATAGGAAGGATCTGCTCTGTCTAAACCTAATTTTCACAAGTTAACAAATGTCAGTATCTTCATACACCAAGAATGTCTCATTGGACCCAAACAGCTTTATCTGTCTTTGAACAGAGATGAGATTTCATGTCTGACTTTTTTGGAATTAAATATAGTATTAGGTGAGAGCTGATAACTTTATCAGTTGAGAAGCATCAGCTCCTTTTGCAAAAGTCCCCTAGATTGGAAATACAAGAGAAGAAAATATGTGTTTAAGGTTTTTGTTGTTCCAAACATGGAAAAAAATGTGGTTTTCACTACCAGATGCTAGTTAAAATAAATCCCTTAGGCTAATATGCTATCTATTTTCTGTTTGTGAATTTAACTGTGGGTTATCTGTACACTTCTACTTTTAAACTAAGGAATTGGATCATTATTAATTGGATTATTCATGTAATATTCTGATAAGCACTTTCTTATCTGTGCTATGCCAATTCAGTGTGAATTCTTACCAATGTACTACTTGGTATGTATGGGGTGCACACTCTCAGGAATATTGCATTCTGTGCCAAAATACCTCAAGAGCCACCACCAAAACCTTCAGTATCCACACAGCTTTATGGGGCTGTCAGCAGAACTGTTGAAATGGAGTAAAATCATTCAAAGCAGTGAAGTCACAATTTATTGGGGTGTTTCTGATTCTGATGCAGATAATACATTTACAGCAATTTCACGACTATAAGGCGCACTGGATTATACGGCACACTTCT
>VRYO01000369.1:6326994-6345319 GCA_009812075.1 Sialia sialis
GGGCTGCTCGCTGCTCTCACAGCTGTCGTGGCTAACAGCTCTCGCTGCTTGCGGTCATTTAATTGTGAGCTTCATGTTTGTTGCTGTGCAATGTGAAACAGAAGTTGTTTTGAGATCCCTTCAACACTCAAACTTTGTCCATATATAAGGCACACCGGATTATAAGGTGCACTTCTGGGTTTCGGTCAAAATTTTAGGCTTTAAGGTGCACCTTATAGTTGTGAAATTACTGTGCTTAAAATGAGCAGAAATGGAATAACGCTTTAAAGTTTGTGTCTGAGCTATTTCTAGCTGCTGAGCTGTGGCTGTGCAGTTTCAAAGTGGAAATCACAGCACTTCATCCCACTTTAAATATACCAGCACTGCTTTGTGAAATGCACAAGGGTTATTGCACATTACATGACCCTCAGTGAAAAGCGAGGTACTTCAGCTGTTGGCATAAATTTGCAGTGATTTTTTAAAATTATTTTTTATAAAGATGCTTTAACAAAGCACTTCCCCACACGAAGGCTGAGTTTCCTAGGATTCCTACAAGCCTCCAAGCAAATCTGTGCAAACATAATAAAAGACCAGAAAGAAAAACCATTGATTATAGAAGGGTAACAAAGGAAAAATAAATAAGCAGTGAATGAGATGGAAAAGCAACAACCTATAAAACAAATACCCAAATTAATTATGGTTCAGGAGAGCCTTGCTGCAGTACAGGTGTGTTTGCTCACGATTATGGTTCTGAAGCTTTTAGCCCAAGTATGGCAGCAGTGTTTAAATAAAGCTTAGCAAAGAAACATGTTTTATCACCAAGATGACACACCATGCTCAGGGAATTATCTCCATTTGCAGTCAAAGAAATTTTTATTTATTTCCTGCGGCTTTGGATCCAGCCTGAAATGATTGATTTCCAGCAGAATGCTGCCAACTCCTGCTCTTCTCCTGGAAACAATAGAAGAAAGCTTGAAAAATAGAGAGACCTTTTCCAGATATGTGTTTAGCTACAGGGAAGCCCCTATGACAAGTAAGCACCTTCTGGTCTGTCATTCCTAATTTTTTCTTACCATTCCTTTGAGCTGAAGACAGCAAAGAATCTTTTAATATAGTTTTGCGGCTCTGTAACATTCCAAAGTATCTGATTATTCCCTAAAACTTCCTTATCCTACAACTAAAACCCCATAATCTTGCTCACATGCCAGTTAGTTATACTACTAGCTAATGCAACATCGAGTGCAAATAAATCAGCTTAATTTGACAGTAATTCAGTATTGTAGTCAAAAATGAGCAAGCCTATTGGTTCAGCTTATAAACTGAAAGAAAATGTACCAGGAAAGTGCTGGATACTTAGATAATTATGGCCAAAAAGCCTACAAGAAATGCCAGGATGAAAGGATGGGATGTAAGAGAACGGGGCAAACTGTATAGATTTAAATGCTTGTGTTACCAGAAGATCACAATAAAAAGTATAATGCAAAATATAGTTGGCAATGCTACAGCTGGAAGAAGAGAGCCAGATATAAATGCAAATAAATGCATTCCAATTATCTTATTAAATTTTCTGGTTTAAATTGCTCCATTGCTTTAATAAATATTTTGACTATCCCCAGGATTTAATTTTCTGTTCTTTAACTTTCAGTTGCATTATCCATCAAAGTCAATTCAGGCTCTAAGCTTTAAAAAGGAAAAAAGGAGGTATTAGGTCTGCCTGGTTAGTTCCCAAATAATGAATTTAATTAAGTAACCAAAACTGAGGAACCAATACAGATGGTAGAGAACAGAGCAAGTTATTACTCTGTTATCTGTATTATCAGCCATTACTAAGCATATTTTCAGAGCCAAAAAACAAAGTGAGAGGTGTGTCCCATATCTCCACCCCTCTCTTTCTCCTTCTACCGTCACTATGGCTGGAAATTATTTAGTTTGCATAACTAATTTTAATTAATTCTTTTAATTAATTGTAAGAAGTGACCACTTTTATCCTGCACAAGTAAAGTTTCTTTTTGTTTTTGATCATTAAATGACCAAAACATCAAGTTTGCTAAAACTAACCCTGACAAGCTTCAATAAACAGGGCCAGACAGAACTGAAGATTGGATCTGGGATCTTAAATTTCTGACCCTTCAAGAACATTGGAGGAACCAGAAGGTATGGAGGAGTTTAAGGCCTGGAAATTGGAGACTCCCTGTCTGAGGAGAAAAATCTGAATCTGCTCAAGAAGGAAAGTGGTGGGAACACAGAAGCAAGAGGAAGGGGCACCAAACAGAGATAAAGGAGTAGGTCAGCAAAAGAGGAACTCTTCTTTAACTCTTTCTGTTACATGCTGCAGGAAAAATGAGCAAAAAAAAAAGTTGAACTTGTATTGTTCTTTCAAATAAGGAATGGAAGTACAAGTGATGAAAATCAGATGGTGAATCAGAACTGGGGTAAAATGATTTTTTCCTGAATCTAGAAGCACTTAATATAGCCATTTAAATGAGTAAATTTCCATGAGTGAACACGGCCTTCACCAAAACAAAGCTTGCAAAATTCAAACAAAATACATCCAACACAAGCCTGTCCAATATTCAGGTGTCTGCACAGAGCTCTGATTAGAGAAGAGACCGAAACCTCAGTGCTCTTGAATTTTAAGCATTTAATTCTCAACCAAGCCATACACGTAACCTCATTCAGGCATTTCCTCTTAAATGAACTGGGATTTAACCTGTGTAGTGGAATCTGTCCCACAGCAGTCTGCAGGGGCAGGATCTCTGACTCCAAGGGAGAATGCAAGCACCAGACTGTCCTGCCAAGCAGATTTCTAGTGCAAATCAAGCCTCTGCACATGGCTACAGTGGGAAAAGTACAGGAAAATAAAGATTCAGTGCTGCAGCAATCTCTGCACTCAGTTTATCAGTGATGGTTGATTTGCTTGCAAATGGGGTAAGAGAGGTCAAAGGAAAGAGATGAATACTGAAATATCTGGGCTTCTGTACACAGAAGAGGAACCTTCATGGTAATTTGAAAGAAGAAAGGCAAAAATAAACTGAAATAAGAAAATCACATATACAATTAAGTCAAATAAGCTCTTTTATACTTAGATATGCTGTACATTTGCTGTAAAATTGCACTGTGTTAAATGGGGGGAAAACATCATAGGTTGGACAAGTGAAGGCTCATGCAGTGTCAAACCCCTGAACTGAATTTAATTTCTGGGCATCACTTCAGAACAGAAAACAGTTTCGGTTTTATTTTTTCTTCTTCATTGTTTTTTTCTGTCTTTAAATCTTTTCTTTAAATGCATATCACACACCAGTAAATTAAATTCCTCATTACACTTTTTTTTTGCTTGAGAGAGTAATTGATTTCAATAAAGGCTGTGAAAATGGAGCTATCCATGCTGCACAGAAAATCTTCCATGCAGAATTGAAGTCAGGTTTGTGGATTTTTCTTATCCTCCAGGCAGTCATTTGCTGAGGTTCATTTAATCAACTCAGGTGCTATTATGTGAACAACCAGCTGGAGGAAGTTTATTTCTAATAATCTTCAACAGATCTCTCAGAGAATATTCCCCCAGATATCTGTATTACAAGCAGTATAATGGAGAATAATCATTTTATCCTTCAATGAATTCCTATGTTTAGTCCTGAAATTCTAGGTTAAGAATTAAAGAAATTCAGATGGGGATGTGTTTCTTTAAGCATGAGCGTGTGAATCAGCCTGTAATCTAGAAAATTAAAATTGTGCTTAAGAAAACATCTAACAAGAATCCTACTGTGTATGTGAATGTGGTGCAATATGTAGTAGAAAATAGCATTACTGGCTATATTCAATGGCAAGTTCTGCATTTTACTGCACAACACGTGGTGTGATGTGAGGGATGAAACATTTTTAGCCCCAGTTTTGAAGTTCCCTTCTGTTGTATTTAGGCCAAACTTTACTTATCTAGACCACGTTTGAGACTGTCCCATCCTAGCCTTATCTGTTATATTTGAGCCTTTTGGTTACAGCTGAGTACAAATTATCAAGTTCCCTCTGTCGCAAAACACAGAGTGAATTCTGTGCTGGGGCATACCACGCGTACACCAGTGTGGTACAAATATGACTGCAAACTACTTCTTTACATATGTTACACTTGGTTGAATTTCTTGCAATCTATTCAGCACCAGATTCTCATTTAAAAAATCAAAGTGCTGCGGGGTCTAATTACCAAGGCTCAGCTTGGTATTTATTATGCAGTTATTCATCTTTATAATTGCTAGTCCAAAGTTTCCAGATTTTTCTCCCATAAGAAAAACAAAATAACAAAAAAACCCCAAAAAACCAAAACCAAACAAAAACTACACCAAAAAAAACCCAAACCACCAAACAACCAAAATTCAGATTTTAGACTGTTTTGAGTGTTATTAAATTCCTTTCTCTTGCAGTTGCTCTTTTATTTGACAACACCTTTTAAGTAAGCCAAAATCTTTCTTACCCCTGTCCTGTTCACTATCACTGACAATCTTCTCTCCTACTCTAACAAGGAGGCTGAAGACAATGAGACAGAGGCTGAAGAGAAATGACCCCAAAGCTCTCCCATGAGCTGAGTTGCACACAGAAATGCAAGACAAAGAGAAAATGAGAAGTGAATCAGTGAAACAATTATGCAGTCCTGGCCCTGGATTTCTTTTAAATCCTGATTTAAAAGAAAATTCTGATTTAAAAGAAACCTCTGTCTATGCAGTGCATCTGAGCATGCTCCAGGCCCTTAACATTCAACACACCCAAAGAGTCCTTCTGCCATGTCAAGCAGCACTAGCACAGATTCTGTCTAAAATATACTTACCCAACAGCTTAAAGAAGGATGGAGAAAGCAGATATGTCTCTTTCCACTGGACTTGCAATGGTAAAAAGAAAAAATGGAAAGAAAGAAGAGCTTCTAGTCAAAATTTTTCAAAGATTGCAAAATTAGATAAATTAGAGATGCCTTCACATAAGATTGTCAGTTTGTCTTTAGTATAAATATTTACCAAAGAGCTAAGCCCACAGATGGCACTGGAGCAGCTCTATTTTGGCATCTCTGCTCGTGCCTGACACCAGAACAGGCACTTTCTGTAAAATACACAGATAGTGCTGATAACCAGAGGTAAACTCTTTTAAGCCCTAAAAGCTTAACTTGAGACAAAGTTAGCTCAGTTTATAGCTGCAGGAGAGGTTTGCCTTGCAAAATCCGGGAGAGCAGTGGTTCAGCTGCTCTTTGGGGCTGCTGTGGTGGGATGGGCACTGCTCAGAGCCACCTGCTCAAACCAGCCTGGGTGTTCATGGGTGTCCTAGTTTGGAGGACAAGTGTCTGCTAAGAAAGGCAGGAGCCTCTCTTTGAAATTGAGAATGTAAACTCCCTCCCTCCAAATTATTATAATTTTGAAAGTAAGGGGTTCTCAGGCAAAGATATGGGAATTAGGAATAACAGTTCTTTACTAGGAAAATTAAAATAGAAATACAGTACTACAAAGAAACTAACCCCAAATCCTGACAAAGTCAGAATACAACCTGACACCCTGTCAGGCAAGGTGCTGGTAGCAGTCCCATTAAATGGTGGCTGCAGTGCTTATGCAGTGTTAGATGTGGTTCAGTTGAAGCAGTGGTCCTGAAGAAGGGTGCAGTTTCCCTCCAAAGATCCAGTAATGATGTGGAAAAAGTCTGGTTTTCCTCTGAAGTCCAGGAGAAAAGAGGCTGGCTTAGTGTCCCCAAACCCCTGGTTTTATCCTGTTGAGAAACATTGGGCTCTTCCCCCTGGCTGGATCAACTGCCAATGGGATGAAGTAATCTTACCAGTTCTACAGTGAGATTCAATGGGCCATTAGCAGAAGATGCCTCCCTGAAGGAAGGATGGGTTGTGAAAAGATAAAGAACAATGCCCCACCTGGTTTCAATGGATGGCCCATTAGCAGAATATCTCCCACGGAGATAAGGATCACTGCCCCCACCCTCAGCAGATGGTGATAGAATAGATACCTTTTATTACATCCTGTACTGTAACCCAAGACAATGGGCTGGAACAAAACATCATTAAATAACTTTAATGATAACAGGAAACAGGACTGGGTTCCCCCTGCTGGGACCTGTTGGTCCCCAGAGGCCACCAGGGCCAGAGTCATTTCCCTCTCAGGGCACTGTCCTGTCCCTTCCCTGCCCTCTCCCTGAGCCTCTCATACACTTTTCCTACATCCATGGGGTTAACCCTACCTCACCGCTCCAAGAACTATTGGAGCTGTCCCAAAAATCCTGGGGCCAAGCTCTGAGAGGGGCCTTAAGGTACTCCATGAAGCAATGAGGAGGTCACAGCCCGGGGAAGTTTGGGCTCTTCTCCCAGACTGGACACAAGAAACAGCACTGAGCTATGCCAGGGGAGGTTCAGGGAATTGCTCCATGAAAATGGTTTTTAAGCATTGGAAGGGGCTGGTCAGGGCAGCGGGGGAGACCCCACCCCTAGAGGTGTCCATGGAAGGACTGGCTGTGGCACTCAATGACAAGGTGGGGATCACTCACAAGCTGGATTCAATGAACTTGGAGTTCCTTTCAACCGAAATGGTTCTGTGATTCTGTGATTAAGAATAAAGACCTAACTGCATCAGGAAGTGCCTTAAATTAGATTTGTTTGTGATACAGAGGAGTAAAGATGTACACATGGGTTCAGGCAGGCAGATGAAAAGCAGGATAGGCTTTTGTAGTCTTAGATGCACTGCAGTCTCAAAGCTTGCCACTAAATTTAACATCATCAAAGACAAAGTTGTCAGCAAAAAACACAGCAAGCTATTGGAGCAACAAATTGCTGGAATAATTCTTTTAAGTTGTTCTCTCTGGTGCATAAAATGTCAAAATAACTTGGGTCTGTTACTTAACACTGCAGGAATTCTAGGTATTATTTTCTTGTCTTTCTTCTGCAGTACAACTAAAGAAAATTAAGATTAAATGGACTGGAATGTGACTGTGTCATTTTAAGGGCAACAGCTCTATGAAGAGCTGAAAATACAATGCCTCAGTTGTGACAACATAGCCTGGCATACAGAAAAATTATTAGTTTCTCTTTAAATAATTGCCGATTTTATTTACACAGCTCTTACGAACTTGCAGTGTTTTCCTGCCCTGTGAGCACTGAGTGCTCTGGACTAACTCTGGGGCATATGCCTGCTCTATAAGCATGACCTTGTTTGAAGAAGACATCTTTTCCTATTATCACTCTCAGAATTAGAAATCCATAACCTTCCTCTCCACTGACAGTTATAAAAAGCATCATTAAAAATTGATACATCAGTGTTTCATGTGCATGTTAATTTTAATACAGTGAAACATTTTATTGGTACTTCCTCTTTATAGACCTTGTTCCCAGTGGTGTCCCGCACTTCCCAGAAATATCCTTGCATGTTATATCAATCTTTTTAAAAAACAAGTGGAGAGGAAAAATAGCCTCCACTGAAGTTCCTGCTCAGTCTAGGGCAGAGCCAGAGTGGCCTCATATAGTAATTTTGAATATATTGACTTGGAGGATGAGTCTCATCCAGAAAATGTGTCTATTTTTGTTTTAAAAGATACAAAACCCCAGGAGTCTGCAGTGTGGGCTGTAGAAGAGGGCTTCTTTTGCCTCAGAACTGGCATGTTAATTAGAATGAGGCTAGCACAGCAGAAAGTTGATTCTCTTTACAATATGTTTTTGCCTCTGTGGTTAGTATCTATTTTCACAGAAAAAGCTATTTATGAACCAAGCTGTCATGTTCTGTCAAGCAATTGATGACTATTCCTATTCGCTGACAGCTGCTCCTTCTGATTACACCAATGACAGTTTGCCTCAGGATGGTTGTATCAATCTTCTTCACTAAAAAAAAATTCCTGACTTTGATTCCCTTTTCATCTTGTGGCACAAAACCCATCCTATCTTCAGGGAAAGTCCTATTTGTTAGCTGTGTTACTCACATTGAAGAATACCCTCTGCTTTCTGCTTGCTTTCTATTCTGACAAAATATGAGCAGACCTGAGAGAGCAGTGATATCAGCATCTCTTCTTTCCTGTACAGTTCTCAAAAGGAGATGTAACAGATCCAGTCACCACATACACCTTTTGTACAGATGACAGGGATTGGAAACACAGGCAAGGAACTCCTGCTTTGGGTTCTCCATTTCAATGAAGTTCAGGCAGTTGTACACAATTTTTTTTTTTTTTTTTTTTTTTTTAATAGGAGAGCTTTACATTCCTTTTCCCCTTGAAATTTTGGGAGCAGACTACAGTGGAGGTAGTCAACTTTAGGAAAAGAGGTAAAGATGATGAAAGGCAGCATCTGAAGAAAAGCATTTGCATGACCACTCATTGAGCCTGCCTTCTCATGGCTTCATGATCATTCCTCTTGTCATCTTTTTTTCTGTGACAGAGAATCCTTGAAGAGTTGAATGTGGAAATCAGTTTCTCAATGTGCCTTTGATAAGCTTACTGATAAAAAATGGGAGGTCAAAATCACTCAAAGGCCTCTCTATTTTATTGAGGTAAACACTTTCCCCTGGAAATACGTCTTTCCAGTGTTACCTGAGTTCAAAGCTCCTTTTTCTAACAGGGAGCACAAAAAGGTGGAGTGACCTTTGAGATAAGCTATGAAAAGCTGCATTCCTGCTCCAAAGCAAGGAAAAGCTGCAGTGCTCACCTGCCTAAACTCTGTGCAAAGGGAGGAAGTTCATGACCATTATTAGACTGCTGCCTTTCAGCATGAGCACTGGAAAGCTGAGCTGGGAAAGAAACTTTAGGGCAGTCAAAGGAAAGGACGATGTAAACATGGACTGAGGAGTGGGCCAGTGCATCTCACTTCTTCCACAGAGAAAGGGAAAGGACTTGAGTTAGATCACTAAGCATCCCTCCAGCATTTGGCTTGATTTCATTCTACATAAGTGAAATCATACTCTTAAAATTGTATTTTTCCACATCCAGTTCTAAACATAGCTTACTGCAAACATGCAAGCAGGCTTCTCCTACTTCTTCAATCTTTTTTCTTTGCAAATCTCCAGATTCTCTTTTATAGCTTGTCTATCATCAGACTTTGCAGCTGAGCTGTAGTAAGATAGGACAGTGCTCAATTCTATCTTAAAACCAAAATGAGAGTTATGAATTAACAGAATTAACTTGCACTGCTGCAAATGCATTGCTGGTGAGAAGAGATGCTGGCAGAGGGGGGCCCAGTTGGTTTTCAAGTCTCAACTTATTTTCTTTCAGTTAGCAGAGTGCAATATGTTTACTAATAAATTATTAGCAGAATTATGAAGTTAGTGAGGATCTTCAAATACCTCAGCAATGCATTTATTTTTCAGTCAGCTAAAGTTTCCAATTATAGGCTTCACAGGCTGAAATCCTGGCTCCAGCACAATTAAAATGGGTTTCCTCATTGACTTTGATAGATTCTGGATTTCACTTTTTTTGATGCGTGAATTATTTCTGTAAACACCTGTGCATTTACTTTTGCATTTTTAACAACACTCAGATTTTGGCTTCATCAAGGGACTCCCAAAGACTGAATCTGCTCCAAAAGTCATGTAATCCATCTGGCTTACAACTTAACTCAAGCCTATGATTCTTTCTAGGTTTTCCTTACGATTCCACTAGAAAGGCAGAGACCCAGGTGTTATTTTGGAGTCAGCACAGGGTGGGAGCAAGATATTACACTGTGTTCTTCAGAGATGCAGACCGGAAGTCAGAAAAGGTAATTTTGGAGATACTTCTCCCAGTGTTAATGACTCTGAACCAAAAACAATGTCCAGAAGTACCCTAGTGAGTGAAGTATTAGAAAACAATGAGTTCGTCATTCATGCTGGCTATTGAATACACACTGATAAATTCATTTTCATAAAATTCCTTTGATAAGATTTCTCTCTTAATCTCTTTAACATAGCTTGAAACTTTGTACAGGAAAATTGAAGGAATAACAAAAAATAATGGATGTTATGTTGTTCCACATACTGATTCTATAAATGGAGTGGAAGGTGACAAGTAATCTCAATTTTCTGTTTAGAGTTCTAACAGTAACAATAGAACAGACAATCATCCTGCTAAAACACTTCCACAGTGTAAGGGATAAACTGCTCAGAAGAGCAGAGAGAATATTTTTTAGCAAGATCAAGATGCCAAGTCTTTGTTTACTGCCCTTTTTGAAAATTCCATTTAGAAACCTTGATCTCAAAGTTACTTTCTTTGGGTACAATTAGCAATAAAACTTTTTTGATCCACTTGAGAGTATAAGCCAGAATAAAAACACTCTTCAGTTCTCATCAAGTAAGAATTTCATTTTCAGGCTTAGTTCAGCCAAGTGCTGAAATTTCTTCTTGGGAAAGAAACTCCAAAAAAAGGGAGATGGATGGTGAGGCTTAGCATATTTGTTTGCTTCCTAAGTATGTGAGGCAATCAAGCAGATCAGCAGGCTACCTTCTTAAAATGTTTCCTCATGTCCACAAGAGGAGAAAGGACAACAGCTGACTGCTGCCAACCCTTTTTTCCATAATTTAATGACTGCTGTATGTGCATCCAGTTATTCCACATTTGACCTGTCTCCCTTACTCTTACGAATAGTGACAATTCATTTTGCAGGAGGTCACATGGGAGCAAATTAGACTACTCAAAATGTCACAGCATTACTCACACAATTTGATAAATGCACAGCAACTTCTGTCTGCACAGACACGTCTGGGGAAACTTTAAATGAGATAGCTCAGGTGCAGAGAGCATGATATGGAGCTCAGAAAATGCTAATTCACCAATTTTGACTATTTTCAGTAGCTATAAAGCAAAACTCTCGAGTGCAAGACTGGCACTGGTTAGTGTCATGCCTGCCATGGGAAGGGCAGATACAAGCATAAATATTTCTTTTAATCAGGTACACATAGGTATGCTTTATAGTTTCTTATTTACTAAATGAATCTGTTTTCCTCAGGAGCTGAAAACATCTGCAAGCATTAGCTAAAGTCCAGCAGGGCTGTATTTGATGGTGAAGCTGCACAGTGAGAGGAGCAGACCAAGAGATAATAGAGAGGCTGCAGACACAGGCTTTAGTTTTGGTTCCCCTTTTCTGCCCACTCATTTTCTCAGTCTTTTCAGCTAAGTGTCAGCATTCTCCTCCAATATTTTGGTTGCATTAGCTGAAATAATCAGCATTTGCTTTGACTAGAAAATGCCAAACTGGGGGTGAAGGGAGGAGCATCCATTTGTTTCTTTCACTCAAAAATATTAATTCTGATGTTGATAGTTCCCTTTCCCAGTTTGATACATGTGCTCTGGTAAACCAAACACTCCAGGAGCTCCTCCAGAGCATTTCTAGGCAGCACAAACTCAGGACGTGAGTGAGTGAGACTGGCATGCATAGCAATAACTCAGTGAATGTGCTGCAGGGAGAAACATCCTCCTGGTCCTGTGCTGGGGACAAGGATCACACATGAGCAGCATGATTTAAGTGTTAAATAAGGAAAGGTTTGTTCTTTGCAATATTAAACTGAAAGGGATTAGTAGATAGCGATGATGCATTTCTTCTAATCTACTTTAGTGGAAATAGTCAAAATTCATGAGGATTTTATAAAGACACAAAAAAAATAGGCTTTTTCTCTATCCTTTCTGCTTGGGGCAAATGTTTGCAAGAAAGCACAAAATCTAAAAAGTTTCCCAAAGTCATAATGAGTGTATATATATTTATAAATACATTGCTAAGCATCTGTCACAATTTTTTTTTTTTTTTTGGTGAATACTGCTGAACACAGCAGGGGAATGTGGTCACTTGTCCCTTTGTGCTACCCTGTAATAGGAGTAGTACATAAGAGATTTGGCATGTCACCCATCAGTCACTTAGTCTTCCCTGGTGGATTTACCAAGAGGCAAATTTAAAAGAAGGAATCTGCTGTAAATCTAAAATAAATACTTATTTGATACAGATTAAAATAATTCTTACTCCCTGTAAAAACAAGACAATTATTTGCTCTTATTAACTTTTTCTATACAGGTTATAACATAACTCTGCTACTCTGTAGTGTCACATTGTAGATACAGATATGTGAACTGTAGAATTTTGTGGTGTGAACCTGTAGCAGACAAGGCCCTACAGTTATGAATATTGTATATATAGAAAATATATATGTATAATATTAGGGTTTTTTTTGTTTTTGTTTGGTTTTTTTTTGTTTTTTTTTTTTTTTGCAAGGCAATGCTGGCTCTCCCTGGATGTCTGGTCATTTTATAGCTAAAGATTAAACAAAATTATTCATTCTCTCTATCACATTTTCAAAAGACAGCTAAGAAGATTATGGAAGTGAAAGGCCATCTCCTGAGAGCAGCAAAGAGATCTGAAATGACAAAGGGAGGTGGAAAGGAAGTACAGGAATTTCACGTGTATAAGGCTCACCTTTTGACTGAAATTGATCGGAACCTGGAAGTGCATCTTATAGGCTGGTGCACCTTTTAAATGGACAAAGTTCGGAAATTTGCCAGCCGGGAAGTGCGAGCCCACAGCAGCCCCAGGCAGAGCCAGTAAACCCCATGATCACGCGATTCCATTACTAATTTGTTACTTTGTTGCGAGCGGATCCTCACGGCAAAAAAAAAGTGTGCCTTATACTCCAGTGTGCCTTATACGTGTGAAATTACTGTACTTGGGTTTTGTTGAAAGAGAAAAACCCCTTTTTTTCTGTTATGCTCCAATTCCTGCTATTCTAGAGCAGGAAAGTGTCTCCCCTGCTGAGCATCTCTGCAGAACTAATGAGGCACCTTGTTGTTTGCTACACTGCCTTGCTTTTTAAATAGAATCCATGATGGGGAGCCATTTTAAAATCCTTGTGCCAATCTCTCTAGCTAATGGAGCACCAGGGACCAGAATTGCTGGTTCCTATGTTCAGGAGGCCACAGCTGAGATCCAAGTGAACACTGAGCCTACAGGTTACCCTGCCTTTTGTTGTTTATAACTTTCAACACAGTGATTGTCCCACCAGTGGAGAAGCACTTCAGAGACTGTCAGGGCTGTGCTTTACACCTGACAATGTTGAAAGTGCTGGGAGAATTGCCAGTGATATCTTCCCTACCCGGATTCCCTCATCAGACAATCTCCCTGGTGTGCTAGCATGATTTAGGTACGTTTTTCTTGTTACATTCAAATGTTTTGAGCAGTTAGAAATGGAAAGCAAATGTAATAGAATAGAAACAATGTGATGTTTTTTGGATCAAGAGCCCATTTCCATGGAATAGTCTTTTAACATGCTGATAAAATACAGTGACAACAGCAGCATTTGGGAATCAGGAGTGCTTCAAATTCCATTCCTTTTGCTTTTGTTTTAACCCTCTTTTCCGCACTGTAGTTTTCTTGGAAATTACTTCAGTTTTGGTCACTAATAACAATGCAAAGCAAGCAGTGCTTCAAATGCCTTCCTGTTCATCAAATTCAGTTCCAGAGATATGCAAAAGGGAGGGTATAAGTGCATTTAGGAATTGCTTATTCTTTTCAGCTCTACTTTTACACATTGACCCTCTGGGGCACGTCATTCAAATTTCATGCAGGTTTTGGTCAGTTTTGGAGCTCAGCTGCTTTTCTCTGCATCCTCATACAATGTAGGGCTTGAGTTCCAACATTGGCTGAATGAAATTTTCCATTCTGTTGTTGTTCCATCCTGTGTTTGCTTTCTGACATTTCACCCCTGAAGTGCTTGTTTCAATACATAATTTCTTAAAACATTGTGCGAAGAGATACATCCAAAACTATTATTTTCTTCCCAAAGAGTACTGAGTTCCTGTTACCACACATAACCAGGATCATTGCTGATTTGTGCTGACTCATAATCCAGTTGCTGTCATGAGTTAACAGATGCAGAACTGCCATTTTAATTCCGCATATAAATAATTCCATGGACAGCTTTAAACGAGTTTTTCCTTTAGATTTTTGTGGAAGCTTAAATTTCATAAAACAGTCTCCATACAACCATACTCAGCAGTGTAATTAAGTGTAATAATTGCTATATTTAATTAAATTAGTCCAATTTATTTTCTCACTGGATTATTTGAGGGTAGGATCAGATGCAGGCAGAGGAAAGAGCCAGATTTTGCCATTTTCAACTGCTCTACTATTCTGAAGAGTTTCCATTGCCAGACTATCCCTCCTTCTCACTGTCATGAACACCACACCTCAAGGCACTGAACTGCCAGCTAGAAAAGCTGTTTGGGATTTAGTGAGGTATACACAAGGTCAGGTGGATTGATAGCAGCTCTTTTTTTTATGTATGTGGAATAAAGAGAGGAGAAATTAATTGTTATAACAATTGGTTATATGGTCGTCAAGCTGTGAGCCTTCCCCCCTGTAAACTGCCCACTTAGTCTTTACTTCTGCTTGCACTTAGGTAACTTGTTACTTGCAAATTGAAATATTTTTGTTTCTGTGCAAAATGAAGTAAGTTGAAAATCGTACCCATGTTACATGGAAGAGTGTGACACCTCACTGCCAATAAAACCAAACACTGCCATCTCATTTGGTCTCATTTTACTGTCACAGGCATGAAAGTAGCAAGACTATATTCAAATACAGCTGTTCAAAAACATTTCTAAAGTGCTTGTTTTTTCACTGGACTTTTGAAAGAAGTTTTGGAAGGACAGAGTAGTTCAACCACCATTTAGCTCCAGTTTCCTTTAAAAAATAGCTTATAGTGGTTTATTCTCTATCTATATTTTTCCATTTTATGAACCTTTCTGGAATCAATTTCTCTTTATTAGCCTTATTAGCAGCAGCACTCACATACTTAAAAATCGAGACTGCCTTGTGAATGAGGAAGTCATGTGAGAGCAAGAGGAAAAAATCAGTGTGAAATCGGTTGGTTTGTAAACTATTGCAGCAGAACAGCTGGATTTTGCACAAATATCATATTAGAAGTTTACTCTCTTGCTGCTTTCTAGACCAGCAACTGAAGTTCTGAGTAGTTTATTTGTAGAGTTAGGGAATCAGTAGATTCAGGGAATCTTACCCTCTGAGGGGTGAGATTGTAGTTATGACTGAATGCAAGTGATGAAATAATTTTTAAATGTATAAAAGTGGAATTTGCAATTACTTGTAAGGACAGAATTTTTTACCTATGTGTACAAGTGGACAATGGACCTCAGCTTTTATGATGACTCTATTCAGATATCCAAAGGTTTAACCTTACAGTAAATATTTTAAGTATCATAACTAGGTAAAAGTTTATTGATTTTCCCAAACATTACTTATTTTTTTTTTAAATGAACATACACAAAACTGCTTTTATCTATGCATTAATAGATGTCTATTGATAAAACTGAAGAATATTAGAAGCCTGTTGGTAGTTGAAAATACCTGTCCTTCAGTATTCACACTGTCGTTTTCGGAGCTTCTGGATATATCTAGTGGGATGTCCTATTTTTCATCTTACAATTGCAATACTATTTCTTTATCTAATTTAACATTTGTATTTGATCTTGAAAGACATTACTCCTTCTGCTTTTAGGACATGGACTATTTTATTTCACCTCCCCTGGAAATGAAACCTAAGGTCTCTAAGTCTAAACAAGAGTTATAAAATATGTTTTCCTTGTTTGCAGTAAAGAAAGCACCTTTGTCATTTAGACTTCTGACATCTACGAACGGTGATTAATTTGGCATGTCTCAGGCATTTATGTAGCATTTATATTGGCCTTGCTGAAGGAAACACTAATCACTGCATGAGTCTCCTTTGTGAATTCCTGTCAAAGTGGAACTTACTTATGCAATAATTCATGATGTCAGCTGTCAGTCCTGTAAAAATCTTAATTTCTGAGTCATTTACATAGCCTACTTTTAGTGACTGCTAAACAAGCTTTGCAAAGATCACACAGGAGGAGCAGCTCTGCCATGTCCTATACAGTGAAGACATGAGGAGGGTGAGGTGTATGAAATGGAGTTAGAAGGGTTTTCAACAGTAAGCCTCAAAATCAGCTACTGGTTTCTCAGACAACACTGAACACTGGGCCTCTGAAATCCATTTGGAAAAAAGACACATTCAAATTTCACGCATGCTGAGCTGGTGGAAAGGCTGGTGTACCTTAACTGATAAGAGGTAGCTCAGCAGTGTCCCTACCAGAACCTGATTTCACAGGAATGGTCAGAATTCACAGTGAGACCTTCAGCCACAGCAGAGGCCATTAAGTTTGGTGCAGGGTTTTTATGAATACTTAGGACTGGCATTTGTGTTCTCTTTCACAGCTGGAGAGACTGATAACTGGCCTCACCTAAAGACTGAGGAAGAAAAGGCATTAAGCACCTCAGCCTTTCCTTCCTTTGCCACTTGTTTCCTCAGTTCTCTTTTTGCTGGTTCTCTACAAAATTTTTTTTTTTTTGGTTATCTTTTACAGCAGCAGCCAGATTAAGTTCTGGCAGAGCTTTGGTCCTACTAATTTTCTTCATGTGTAATATCACAACATGCTTTTTTCCCCCTGAATTGTCTGCCCCTTCTTCCAAATGTGACAAACTCTGAGTTCTATCTCAAATTCTTCGTTCAACCAGCTCATCTTTTTGGCTCCATGGTTCCAAGATTGCAGCTGATTCATGTCTAACCAATGCAGAGGTGAGGTTTATCTGCACCTGTGTTGCAGGTACCTTCAACATGTGTGAGTCCAGCTATCCAGTGTCATCTGTCATCCTTTAAATCTTACTTGTGCAGCCAAAATCCAACAAACCACAGAGGGGGAATTTGTCAATAACTGAATAAATATGTATTGCTCACTGTTCAGTGTGTTGGATGGGATAATGCAGACTTTGAGTGTGGAATTCCCATCATTAAAATAAAAAGGCTCAAGATAGCCTGGGTAGCTGAACTACAGGTTGTAGTTTCACTGATTTTGTTGGAACTACACTAATTTCCACTGTTTGAGAACTCAGCCCCAACAAATTGCACTTGTTGCAGTAATTCCATGAAAAGCAATGTAATTGACATTTACCTGCATTGAAAACACCAGTGTTAATTGATGCCAGAAAACTTTAATTCAATTTCTCATTACCCTAGAACTGGAGACTCTCTGAATGGCATTCTTTCTCTTTATTATAGCAAATATTCATATTTGCCTGTATGGCCTCTCACTGTGACTTGTAAGCTATTTAAAACATCTCAATAATTACAGTTCTGCTGCAGAACTATTATGCCTTGGATGGGACTGATATTTTTCAAAAGGAATAAATGAATTAAGATAAGGCTATCAATTACATCCAGAAAGGGTAGTAAAATGCAAATAATTGTCCTGTTAGAGATTAATTTATTATCCCAAGCTGTTTTATTGATTCAGCTTACAAAGATGTGGCTCAGGCAGTGTGTACCTTCATGCAAGGACACATTGGATACAGAAACCACTCCCTGCACTTGTCTGGAGCCACATCTCAGGGCTGGGCTGCAGAGACAATGTTTGGAGATTCATTTTTCCTGTTCAGGATGTGTGAAGGAGAGGTATTTCTCTTTTTTGTACAGAGAGCTGTTCATCAGAAACTGAAACACAACCATACATCTAAATTCCTCCAGCCAATCTGTCTAAATTCACTGAAGGTCTGGTCCAGGTTGAGAAAAGGCTCAGTCAAGAAACTTCATATTTTGAGGTTATAAACCATCCCTGATAATCCACAAACAACATCAGTGCTATGTACTTTATCTAAACCAGCCAGTTCTGACTTGCCCAGGAAATATAGGGGATAAAAATGTTTAAATACTGCTTAAATAAACCATGACTTAAAAAAACCTGAAAGTTTTCCAAAGACATTTTGTGCTTGAAGTTTTAGCTAAAAAAAACAAAACAAAAAGCCAAACAAAACCCCACACTAATCCCTAGTATTACCATTAATCTTGAAGACTTTGCTATCCATGCCTGGTGGGGAGAAGTGGGAAAATCAGTGGTTTTGGCTTTGCTGGTGGTACTTCAGGAGGTCAGAGGAGTGCATCTTCCATTGCTGTATTTATGCCAGAAAGTTGTGTCATCTCCTGCTGCCTCATAGGGCACAGCCTTCACTGGGACAGCCAGCCTTTCAACTCAGTTTCTCAGCACATAGAACTAAATATTTATTTGTGGACAGTCTTACAGTTGTCACAGTGATGTTAAGGCTTGTCCAGCTGATGGAATCCCAATTTTAGCTTCCTTCCAATTGTAAAGGGTAAGAGGAATGGTTGGGCTTTATTTATTATCTAAATAATTTATTTTATTATCTAAAACACAATCTTGCAGCTGGAGAGAGAGTACTCAACCAAATAATCAGACCAGCTGCTTTCCTGGAAAATATTTGAAGCCACGGCTCTACCTGCTGGAATAGTGGGAAATGACACTGCCCCAAGAGGCTTTTTGGAGGAAATTACGGTAATTT
>VRYO01000369.1:6366568-6435143 GCA_009812075.1 Sialia sialis
GCTCTTCCTGATGCACCCCAGGATCCCATTTGTGTCCTTGCCCCCAGGACATGCTGCTGGCTCAGGGACAGCCTCGTGCCTCAGGCTGATTGGAGCCTGGCTTGCTCCTGGTACTTTCACTGGCAATATGAATCAAAGGATTTAGGATGTGTCATCTTCGTTTTGTCCAGATGTTATCAAAATTTCAAACCAGACCTTCCAGGTTGCTGCCAGCCAATAGCAGGCTTGTGCCTGTGAGTGCAAAAGTTCAGTTTTAGAAATTTTCTCACGTACAGACCATTATCAGCTGCCTGTCAGCACTCACAATTTAAGTCATCTTTTGTCTACACCAGAGACCCAGTCCTGAGAAAACACAGTATTCCACCATACAGAAATTGGCTCTGATCTCTCCTCTTTTGACTTGTATCACCATAAATCAGACTGGCAGAGACCTATAATATGACTAGGGCTTCTGTGTAATGTCCTTTCCCCAGCTTTTCATGATAAGAACTCTCAGGTTTTCTTCACTAAGGTCAGGATTTCCCAGAGCAAAAATGTCTGGGGAGCAAGAGAGCCTCCCTAGGCACAGTCCTGGTGGGCTCATGGTGGTGGAGTGCATTTTTGGGAAAGCCTCCTTTATTAAGCCTTAACTATTACAGCATAGACCTCTTTTTAATGTTAGGTAATACTAGGTATTATAAAGCATCTGTGTAATGTTAGGTATTATCAAGCATTTGTGTATTGAATTTCTACAAAAAACAATCTGAGCCTGAATATAGTTTGATTTTCTAACTTTCCTTTAGGATCCTGGAGTAACTGACTTTATTTGGACACAGTTTAAATGCACTGGGTCCCTTCTAGCCTCCATTTTCCAGACTGTGCCAGTCAGAAAATGGTTCAGCTCTGTGTTGTACAATTAATAAATGCTATTCAGTAATAAGCTTCATTCTTCAAACATGATTTCATAACAAATAGGACTGTTATGAAGCAGCAGCCTAATTAATGTTCTTCATCCCCTCTCTTTCTTTTGTTCTTCTTAGAGAAATCAGTAACCTTCAGAACAGATTAATGTGCTACACAAATGGAACAGTAGGAATTTGGAAGGCATATCTCAAAAGGTTTTTTTAAAATTTTTCTTGCTGTTCAAAAGTGTTGGTGCAGACACATTTCTGCAAGCCACGGAGTATAAGATAAATTTGTGCATGTACCTTTCTGGGATGCACAGGTAATTTTTCTCACTGGAAATATTTGGCTGTTAAGATGACAGAGTTTGAATTTCTCTTGAAGTGTGGGATCTACCACCTCTCTCTAGCTCATATAGATGGGATTGAAAGATGACCTTGTTTTTATTTTTTTAGATATGTTTCTCTTTTATATAAACATACTACGTGGGGGGAATCTGATCACCAATAGAGAGAAAACTCCTAAATACATTTTGAACTGTTTTGTCCTGCCACATGTTATAAATCAAACAAATTCTTACTAGAATATACTGTAATCTTTACTACCTCTTCCTATTTTAGTTTATTATGGACAGAAGAGATTGCACTCATGTCCCAGTTTTTCTGTTAGCTGTTATGGGATCTAAAGATTTGGAGAAAAAAGTCTTCTCAAAGCTGAAGTGGACATAAATGGATGCGAGGACAGGGAAAGTGTGTTGGAAATGTGGCTGGGAAGAGCCTCATGGTTGGAAGGTATAGTGCAAATAGATGGTTTTGGGAAGTTGGAATAAATTTCCCATTGACCTTATGGCCAGAATTTCACCCATCAGTGTTCAAGAAATCAAAACACTGATCCTGTACAATTACTTACCTGTAGCTGTAATCAGAGAACTAAAAAACATCAGAGCTCCTCATGCCTGTCCAAGGACAGATGCTGTCACTGGGACAAGAAGCTGGAAACATCTTCCTGTTCCCTCAAGTCTAGGAAATTATATTTTACAATCTCATTTCTACTTAAAATAAGCAAGCTTTTTCATGCTTTTCTTTTCTTGGTGTTTTGGGGGTTTTTGGGATTTTTTTTTGTTTGTTTTTTGGTCCCTCTGATTCTAATCAATGATTATTCCTGGAGCTGTGTCCTCTGGTTTGGCATATTGTATTTCTACCAACAGGAGGGTATCCTCAGAATCAGCAATTCTGCTCTATAAAGACACCAAAAAAAAATCCTGTGGAACTTTAAAATTCCCCAGAGATGTCTCTGCTATCTCTTAACATTGTTGCTAGGTGAGACAGCAATATCAGTCAAATCTTTCTTAAAGCCTTGGGATGAAAAATACTGAATGACAACGAGGGAGACAATTTTTGTTCAAGAAAGAATTGCGTTCGTCTCCTGATTTGTTGCATATCTGAAAGCAAGAGGTCTTCTTTTTTGATTATGTATAGGCATGCATTGAAATTAGTTGTCTTATTTTGAAATGATAACGTGTCATTTTCCTGTAAAATAGATGCTCAGTTAATGTTGATAAACAATCCTGTTTCAGTATTCCTTCCCCCTTTACAGACTTCTGTGTCCTGAGCATATTTCATCAATTTCCTCCTTTTTGTGTGTTTATATCACAACATTTTTATGGGACACGATTTACTTTCCTTTTAAAAATAACTTGTTCATCTCTCTCTGAGTTCTTCTGGTCTTTGCAATACTTTTATTAGCAAGCAGGTTCATTTTGCTTCTGTTAGAGATACAAAAGATATTTATAGCAGCCACATTTTAAAATAGTTTTTCATAGTTTGTGAGTCTGAAGAAGGTCTCAGCCCTTTATTTAACATTTTAGTCCCACAATGCCTACATGCCAAGCAGATGAGCCTGGTTATATCAAGTTCTGCATGAAGAAAAGTTACAAGATTCCCTTGGTTCATCTCTAGGGCAAACTAGGGAGAAGAACAGAGCCAGCAAAGTGGGCTTGGTGGAGGAAATAGAAGCAGAAAGAGAATAAATCCCACATACCCTGATAACTTTCAAGTGGGAAGTGACACTGAGTGAGAAACGTTCCTCAAAGTGGAAGATTGTTTAAAAAGCATTTCATAAGGTGCTTGATAGGTTTGGTTCTCCCTATCCAAGGACTTTTGGATTCTTAGTGGCTTGGTTAAAATTCACAACTGTTTCTCAAAGCACCAAACATTTTTTCACATGGCATGGCCTGTTTCAAAGCTTTCAGTGCCATTTCAGCCTGAATTATATAGCTCTGTTTTTTTAAAGTCCTGAATCATTACAGAGTAGCATCACAACTTATACAGTCACCAATTTCCTTTATAATTCTTGCTTTTTTCTGGCTTTAGACTCTGCAGGCCTGACACTGCAGAGCCATCAATGATAAAAAGCAAGACTTGGCCAAATGTGATAAGAAAAATAGGAAGGAGAAATGCAAAGTATTATAGTTGACCCTCAGAAATTTAGGTTGGGAAACTTCAGGTATGAAACAATTGTGTAAAAGAGGATCTAGGGGCTGCAGTAGATTCCAAGCATAAGCTCCATTGATGAAATGAAGTTGTGTATTGAGAAGGGGGCAAATATGGTCTGATATTGCAGGAACAAAAAAATAGAAACTGAAAAATAGGTGAAGTATTTACTTTTGCTCAGAACTAGATAGGTTTCACATGGAAAAGTGCCCACTTTTGGACATGATACTTCAAGAAAATGTAGTTTCACAGAGAACAGTATAGTACAGAGTACAGTAATTTCACGCTTATAAGCCGCACCTTTTTGACTGAAGTTTTCAGCCGACCCCGAAAATGCGGCTTTTCACCCGGTGCGGCTTATATAAGGAAAAATTCCTGCGAAATGCCAACCCAGAAGTGTGAGCTGGGTGGGCAGGGAGCTGCCACAGAGCTGCTGCCAGGTGGGCAGCGAGCCAGAGCCACTGGCGAGCGGGCGGCGAGCCGCCGCTGCTTTCGTGAGGCAACGTTTGGCGCTTTCAAGCAGCGAGCCGCTGCCAATTTTGGGCAGTGATGCTCAGTGCTTTTGCGCAGTGAAGTGCTGCCACCACCGCTGTTGAGCAGGCAGGGAGCCACGGCAGCCAGCGCTGGTGGGGGCAGTGCCGGGGCCCGCAGCACGGGGAGAGTGCCTGGGGCTGTGTTTAAAGGCTTCGCCAATCTGTGAAGACTGTTTGGAAATTGAACACCTGACAGCACACCCCGTGCGTGCGATTCTGTTACTAACTTGTTACTTTGTTGCACATGGATCCTCGCTTTTTTTAAAAAAAAGTGTGGCTTATCACCCGGTGCGGCTTATTTATGGACAAATTCCGTGGACTTTCCAACAACCCAGAAGTGCGGCTTATAACCAGGTGTGGTTTATAAGTGGGAAATTACCGTAATATGATTAACCAGCAGCTGGAAATGTTTGCAGAGAAAGTGTGAATGAGATCAGGTAATCTGAGCAAGGACTGAAGAAAGGATATGATGGAATCTCAGATTTACAAGAGACTGTTGTAAAAGAAAGAGAACAATAGGTTTCAGGGTTTGGAATAGATAAGGCAAGAAATAGTTTGCTTCAATTGCAAAACAGATGAGTGGCACATATACTGGCATAATGTTACTGCAAGGAGGTTAAATGTTCTCAGCTTCTAAGAAGGGTGTAATACCTGAATAGTCAGGTCAGCTGGAAAATTCTCCTCAGTGTATTTAGTTTTTTTTCAAAGTCAGTACATGCTTTTTGAAATATAACACCTTATTTAGCCAGCAAGGAAAAGAGACTGGATTTCCTTGCTCTGAATTCACATTAACTTCCCCAAAGCAGTTATTGTAGCCAACATGAGCCTGTGGGAAGTGGAGCCCTGAGACTATAATCAGTCAGCAATGCACAGACCATTGAATGTGAATAAACAGTGGGGCAGCCTAAAGCAAACAGCAGCTTGGGCTTTACAGCCAGCCTAGGAAAGCAGGGAACAAATTTATTTGGGAGGAGCTGCTCAGGAGACATCATCCCTTGTGCTTTCCACTAAGCCATCAGGATCAGAGCCTTCATTCAGGGAGCCACACCGTGAGGTCTTCCTGGGGAGTAATTGGGAATTTTTTTCACAATCTCACCAAGAAGTTGGGGTTAGAAAGGACCTGAGACACTGCCTGGTCCATCACCCTATTCAGCCTGGAGCAGGCTGCCTCTCAGCAACTCCTCTGACATTTCATGTAAATTAACGTCCACTTCAGAGTGTGTGTTTCTTTTAGATCAAAGAAAGACAGCAAGTAGCTGATGAGGGACACAGCATATTCTCAGTTTCCACTGCAGTCACAGAAAGCAATGTTTGCAATGTTTAGGTTGACTGATGTAGCACTTTATATTTACTTGATTGTATTTTCAGTGGAACATATTGGGCAAAGAATTCCCTATACTGTGTGCCCCCAGAGCAACCACTGAAAAATAAATGGTATTACTTAAAAAAATTAAATTTTCAATCATAGAGACTGAACTTTGAAGCAGGCAAAGTTTTTGCATTATGAATGTGCTAACTTGCAGAAAGAGGTGATTTTAGCAGTTTTTCAAAGGCCTTCTTAGAATTCAAAAGTCTTATTAGAATTCTTAAAACTGTTTCTTGAGCAGCAGTGTTTTCTACACTTGTTTTGTGGTTTCAACAAAGTTAGACAATGGGTCTTTGAAAATCTTATGGCAATTCTGTCAGGAAGCAGTGAGCAATGCAGGCAGAAGTCTTCTGCTGACTGGAATATAATTTTTTTTGGAGAGGTAAAAATGTGTTAAACTTATAACAGGAGAAAAACCATGGAATGACTGCAATGGGTATTCACTTAATATATGAAGAAGCTGGAATGAAATTTGGAAATGTCACTGCTACATCATAAATATTTAACCTGTCACTTGAGTGATATGCAGGCACTCTCCACTTGTTATTTAGATCTAGATGGCTGCAAAGAGGAACCTGTTTTTCAAATTTGTACTATTTTTGCTTCCAGCTGCAGAAGAATGCTCTTCTGATATTTGCTGGTGCATTTCCCAATTCACCTAAGCCTGCATTTGCTCTATGCTGGAGCAGCAGGGTTGGCAAGCACCGCCTTCTCTCTCTTACAAACCTCCAGTGTGAAAATACCCAAAATATCAAACTGAATCTGTCTCTGAAGGGCACTGAGGCTGTGAGGAGAAACACCAGATTGGTCTTGGCAGGTACATTGGCAAAGTCAGTCAGTTAGAAAAAAACAGGAAGCTGCTGAACACATTTGGTGGTAGTAGAGAGATCAGGCAGGAGAAGACAGCAAAGGGAATCCAAAGGTGGCTTGCACAACCATTAAGTGATGAAGATAAATGAGGAGAGAGAATAGCTTGACTTCCATGTTCAAGTTTCAAAAAGATATCTGTAATAAGATATTTCTTTTCTAAACAGTACACGCGAACTGGAGCCATAACATAAATGGAAATCTGGGATGTTGTTCTTTATCAAGTCCACTGTCATAACTGCATTTCTGCCTGATTAAATAATATGACAGCTCACACTGAATAAAAGTCAAAGAGATTTCTGATACTTGGTCTTAAGTGCAAAACTGTTAAGTGGACTACTGAAGAGGGAAACCATCTCTCCTTATTTTCCATAATATCATTCTTATGTGTTTCTAGAATTATTTGACTCTATTCACTTCAACAAAGGTTTAGTGAAAACGGGACTCAGGAGAGTCAGAAATATATTTTTCAGAGGGTAAGGAATAAAGAAGCACAAAAGAGTGGCACAGTTTCAAATCTGGAGTCAACAGCAGAGAACACAGATAGTGCTGAAGGGAGCTGCCAGGCCAACAGGGGGATGCACAGAGAGGAATAGAGGAGGAGTCACAGGTAACTAAAGAAAAGGTTCAAGGCTGATACTGGCTGTCTCATACACATGGTTAGGGGATGCATTTATACCAGCTCAAAAAATCCTGAAATTAGGTGAAAATAACTTCTGTGTGGATCAGCCAAGGTTTTTATTTCTAAGGTTGATCAGGGCTGAATAGACTGACCCATCTGACTTGGAAAACTTTTCCTGCAGAGGAATATGTCAAAAGGAGTGTTAAGACCATGGTGCCAGACTCTTTTCAGCAGCAGAACAAGGAGCAATGGCCAGGAACTAAAACACAAAAAGTTTAATCTCTCCATGAGGAAGACATTCTTTCCATAGAGGGTGGCAGAGTACTGGAATAGCTGCCCAGGGAGGGAATGGAGTCTCCCTCTCTGGGGACATTCCAAACTCATCTGGACATGTCCCTGTGTCACCAGCTCTGGGTGACCCTGCTGTGTCTGGTGATCTCCAGATGTCCCTTCCAAGCCCAGCTCCTCTATGATTCTGGGAATGTTCTGCCAGAGCTGTTGAATCAGCTCCAGCCCTAATTCAGATCTCCACTGAAAAACATCTCGGCCTCTTAGCAAATCCTATCCTCTGGATTCAGATGTGCTGGTGGAGGCAGGAGATCCCAGATGTAGTTTTTCTCTCTTTGAGGCTGACATCCCATGTTTGACTGCTGTTAGAAGTACTGAAGAACAATCAGCTGATTTGCCTTAGGCAATCAGTTCAGATCCACAAACCAAACCTTGGTGTAAAGGGGAATGTTCTGCAACAGCCTCAGTTTTGTCTTGGATTAAAAGATTCACCATCTCATCTTTCTGAGCAAACAATATTTTTGGCTACTAACCTGCACAAGTAGCTTTTTGTAATTACATTCTTGCAAATACTGTGGAAATCCAATTAAAAACGAATTAAACCAAGCTGGATCTTATCGCTTTTTTAGGTCGTTGTGTAGTTCTATTTTGGTCAAACAATCATTTGGAGAAAAATGTTTCTAGGTTGACTCAAATGATCTGGAAGGTCTCTTGCAACGCTGATGATTCTGTGATTCTCTTATCTATACCTAATCCTGTGCCATATATGCAGGTCTCCTATTTATATGTATTTTAAGAGTTGTTATGGTAACTTAACTTTATTCAGTATAATTCAGAGTACCAGTGGTAGATCATTTTACTAGCAGATGGGGAAGAAACCAGCACTGCTTAAAAAATTAAATAATTCAAGTAGGAGCTGCAAGACTACTTCAAAATACCGTTATGAAATACATTCTAATGAAATTAGTTTCATTTGGTGTTTGAAAATTTATTTACTCCCATGAATATTCATGCACACTGCAATTTTTTTAGCAATAACATTCATTTTAAAACTTCAAATGAATCATGCCAATATGTGTTTGCCCTGAAAGTATTGTGAATTCTCAGATGACTCTGTTTGCACAAATGTTCCCATCTATAAAACTTACTCAAATCCTTTTTCTTGCCATTTTAAGTGGGATTGGATGGTGGAGACAACCAAATGAATACCCTGGGATTTAAGATGGTAACAGCACTGTATAAACATCAAATTATGAGTAAAGAATGACAAAAGCAACCCCAGCCTGAGGCAGTTAATGAGAAAGTTATGGGCAAGAATATGATCACATAAAATCTGTTCTAAACAATGTCAGCCAGCATATTTTGTAGAAATGAAATAAAATTATTCCTACAGCCAAGGAGCAAACGCAGAGAGAGGAGCTTTATATTAAATTCATTTTTCAGGCACTGATGACTAAAAGCTGAAATAGTGCCCGTTCCTCTTTTCCTACAAGGTTGTATCCCTGCCTTAAGATGATGGCCTTAAGATGATGAACACTTTTCCTGTAGCAAGTGTAGTATGAGCAAAAGATTGTCTCATCACATTCCTGACAGACATGAGGATATGGCTTTTAATAAACTTAATGCATTTTTAGCAATTATAATTATAACAAAACCCCAGCATTGTAACCTAATATATGATAAAGCCTTGATTCTGGGAAGCAGAATGCCTGGATGTAAGTGTCAATATTAGGTTACTACCTCTCCTTGCTCTCAGGGCAGCAATTCACAGACATGAAGTACTAAAATCAGAGCTGAACAAAACCAGGGCCAGTATCCTTGGTCTGAGGAACAAAAATCCAATTTGATGCAAACACAGACCCAACACCAGTGAGGGAAGAGCTGGCAGATTAAGTATTACAGATGCTTGAGCCCTGAGTTTTTGAGGAAAAATAGTTGATAGCTCACTTCAAGTGTCATTCCTTGCAGAAAATACTGATATATCTTGACATTCTCCCAGAGGATTATGAGAAAAATACCCAACAGAAAAATACACAATCCTCCCAGAGGGTTATGAGAGCTGTGACATCATTGTGAGGCCTCTCCCCATAATCTTTAGGAAGGGACTGAGGAGGTCAGGGGACATTCTGGAAGTCTGGAACTAGCTAAAGTCACTGTGATGTAAAATGACCTCTTACAGGAGAATCCAGGAAATTACAGGCCCATCAGTCCTGCTTCATTCTGTGGAGAAATTATGAAAGGAATTCTCCCAGAGGCTGTCACAAGTTAACTGAAGGAAAAGCCAGCACAGGGCAGATTGTGCCTGACAAACCCAGCTGCCACCCAGCAGAACACATCCTGCTCAGCTGATGTGGGCATTTTCTATCTGGATTTCTCCAAAACTTTCAGTATGATTTCCCCCAGCCTCCTCCTAGAGAAGCTGATCTGTCACTGTCTTCACAATGGCTCGTGGTCTGGGTGACCTCATTTTCACTTCCAGTGCCTGAAGGGAGCCCACAGGAAAGATGGAGAGAGACTCTTGACAAGGTCCTGGAGTGACAGGACAAGGGGGAATGGCTTCACACTGACAGAGAGCAGGGTTAGATTGATATTGCAAAGAAATTGTTCCCTGTGAGGTTGGTGAGGCCCTGGCACAGGTTTCCCAGAGAAGCTGTGGCTGCCTCATCCCTGGCAGTGTTTCAGGCCAGGCTGGATGGGGCTCTGAGCAACCTGGGACAGTGGAAGGTGTCCCTGCACATGGCTGGGAGTGGGAGAGAATGAGCATTAAGGCCTTTTACAACCCAAACCATTCTGTGATTCTATGATTCTGTGACCCTTGAGATGATTTTCAACTTCACCTTCTAAGATTTTCCAGGAAAGTGATTGCTTCCTTAGCACAACATAAATTAATAATCCTGGAGAAGAAAGAACAAAGTGTTTTTTTTCCCCTCTTCTAGAGCCTCAGAGTTACAGACAGAATTATGTTGGAGTTACAGAGAGTTCATATTCTCTTTGCTTTATGGTGAACATCTCCCACTGTTGGCACTTGGGTTCATGTCATACCACCAAACTCTAACACTGGTTGCCTTTAAGAGACCCCTCTGCTCCCTGCAGCAGCCCTGCCCAGGCTGGACTCCCACCCATCTCTGGGAGAGAGATCTCAAACCTACATGAGCCAGGCCCTGACCTCCTGTCAGTGAGGAGGAGGAGGAAGGAGCAGGAAAATCAGTTTTAAACGCGGCACTGTTTAACCCCTAGTGCTCAGTCTGTTCTGACAGAATAAGAGGGCACAATCAGGTGAAAACATTAAGGGATTGGCTTCCTAATTATCAATCAGGAAGATAGAATACTGGAAAAATTGAACCATGGTTTGCAGATGGATTAAATTGTTTTTATATGTGAGGTATCTTAAGATCTTGAAATTGCTTTTTTCAGAACCCTCTCCTCTTGATAATGTAGATGAATAATAATAAGAAAATAATAAGGACAGGTGAGCTCCAAATCACCCACTTTGTTTAGAACAGAGAAGTACCACATATTCTTGCTAGGCTTGTCATTTAGATGGAGATTTATTATCATGAAGAAATTGAATCATGTCCTCTGATACTGAATGATAAGAAAGAGAATTTTGAAATTATGCTTACAAAAATGCCAAAAAACACATTTCCCTGGAATGTGGTGAAAAAGCAGAGCAAGTATGAGGAAGAAAAACCCACCAAAGAAATGTCTCTCAATCATGTCCATTGGCTGCTGAAATGTAGCCTTTTCCATTCCATGCAGTGCTCTGAAATGTAAAAATAACAACGCAGATGCAGTAGCAGTGCATGCTGAGCAGATAATGAAGTTTGGATCCCCACCCTCTTTCATCTGAAAGTCAGACAAATGTCTAATGTTTCTCTAATGATGTGTCCATTTTATGCACAGCCAGGGCCTAAAAGCTCATGGACTTCCCACAAAGCACTTCATTTTTTCCAGACCGTACCCAACTATCAGAAATGTAGGCTTTGTTTCATTTAATTGGCAACAAAGACAAAGAAGACACTCAGCTCGGGTCTTTTCTATGAGCCTTCTCTTATGCAAACAGACAGAAGGAACAGAGCACAGGTGATTTCAGGTAAGGTAAGATATATTCAAAGGCCATTTCCTCTCAGGTTTCAGCTGTTTTCCTCTGCAAGCAGAGACCAGCAGTTTGGCCAGAGAAGCAGGAACAAAAATATGTAGAATAAAATCAGCAATGTGATTTAACCTTATGTTGTCTGATACTGGGATAGAGGAACATGTTCAGAAATTGTCAGAGTGTTGGTCCTGCCTGGCTCTAGTCTGGAAAGAGAGGGAGTGAGAAGGAATTATGCTCTCTGGACATTTTAGCATCTGAGATGGGTGTGAAGGGGCTACTTGGCTTGGTTTGGTGTTTCTTGGAAGTGTGTTCCTATGGATGGGAAGGAATGAAACACTGGTATAGAAAACCCCTCTGGTTCAGAGACAGGGAGATTGGCTGTCCTGCTTGAGGGCAGCAGGAGGGAAGAGCCCTTCAAAGAAAGGAGAAGCAGGGACTTTTTAAAAGGCACAGTGCAGTTACCAGATTTCTGATTTTCTTTATTCCTCCATATCTTGTCAGGTATGACAAAGTGTCTCACCTGGAAATCTCTGTTGAGGTTCTTCCCTTGGTTTCAAGATTTGGCTCAGTTCTGAAAACCTGCAGAACCTCCCTTGGTTTGAATGGTTCTGCTTTGCATTTTGGCATTCAGGGAGCAGCATTTCGATCTGGCCCTCCCAGTCACACGCAGCACAATGTAAAGAGACACCTTGCTTTGCCAGAAAGATGAATGATTTCAATATTCCCTTCCCTCAATCTGGAAAGACAGTAGCTTGAATGACTCTTTCTCTGGGTAAAGTATTCTGTGTAGGAAGGGAGGGTGGGAACAGCATTTTGATCCTGGGGAAGAAGCTTCTAGAACAGCCTTCAGAGGATTTGCTTTATTCTTGGGAGGAAACACTTTGCTGCTGTCAAAAAAGGTGCAAGTTACACCATGAGTCACATAGCCACCTAAATCTTTTGTGCCAGCCCTTGAGTGACCCACTGAGGAGACACTAGTGAGATTCTTCAGGAAAAGCCCTCTAAACATGAGCTCCTTCTGCTATCTTTATGTAGAGTACCCTAATTTAGCCCAAGTGGGTGAGTTATCATAGCTTATTTAGACCTATGTTACAAAGTCGTGGCATTTCTTCAGCTTTTCACCCCAATTTTCATTTTCTCAAGCAATCATTTTGCCCACAGACTTGGATGCTGCAGGGTTTCTAATTCATCCACTGTAAGGCACTCAACACACATTCACATGAAAATTCCTCAGTAGACTCATGCCAGAACTCCAGTGTTCCATAATGCACAGTAGGATTAATGTGTTATTTTAAGTTGAGAAAAAGCCAATCCAGCCACAGTTCTTGAAGATAAAATTACTGAGATTCTGAAAATTAATTTCCTGTTTAGCAGTGAAATAATTGAAAGACTGAAATTGCTCATGAGATTAGAGGACTGTCTGCAGGTTCTGTCTGTGAACCGACTTTCATGCAAAATGCCCTGCAGAGACATTTTTTGACAAGAAGAGATATAAAGTAATCACAGTGAAATGCACACTAAGTAATGGAATGATTGGTATAATTGTCTGAAAGTGGATGGTTATCCTTAAATGATCACAACATTGCAAACCTCTGAGGCAGAACATTTCTGTATTTGTACTTTGTGTGCAGAGCTTGGAAAATGTTTTTTTCAACACTTTCACTGTCATCATCCATCCACCATCTGTCCACCATCTAGAGCCTTCCCAAAGGGCTGGAAGGCTTCAGGGTATGTGGGAATAACACCTTGCTTCTGCATTATTCTGTAGGGACAGAAACACCAGAACAACAAGAAATAAGTTCTTGTTCTAGAATGGAGACACACCTGGTTTTTCAGAAATCTCTCCACTTGAAAATCTATTTGGACATAGGGCTAGTCTGTCTGGGATGGCTGCAGCATCCTTAGATACATCTGTCTCTCTTGCCTCTCTAAAAACTATAATTTTCTGCATTTATAGGCCCATTGTTATTTGTGGTGTTGCAGAACATGGACCAGGTCTCATAAAGCACTGAGTGGCTGCCTGGAAGAAGAGCCAGGAAGCCAAGCCAGAATGAACAGGAGGCTCAGAAAGGAATCTTGGTTTCATCTTTTACTTGCCAGATCTGACACTGGTGGGTTTTGGCATTTTTATACTCTCCACGTCTCAATGTATGTACCACAAATTTTCTTATATCATCGATAAGGAAAGACAGAAGTTTCTCCAATGGTAGTGCAGAACAGGATCCTAAACTTGAGTGTTTCTCTGCCCTGTGGAAGAAAACCTGTCTCTCTGTGCTGAGCATTTAGGAAGACTAAGCAAGCCAAACCCCCTGCTGAGCATTTAGGAAGACTAAGCAAGCCAAACCCCATCATACAAACACCTTTCTATCTCCTACTTGTGAAGTAGGAATTAATGTTCATTTTCCTCACAGAGAACAGACTATAATAGAATAGAAATTCATGGTAAGACCTCAAAAATATGGCTGTATAATGGTGTATATATATATATAAATATTTGTATAATATATTGCTGTAGGTTTGCTTTTCAGCATCTAAAATGAATTCTTTGTTATCGTATAACAGGTATTAGGATATTACAGCCACTAAGTTTAGCCAATTTTTGATTTTCACAGGAAAAAATAATGAAGATTGAAATATTTTTCCCCTGTAAGGAGTTGGAGAGTTTAGAAGCAAAAGAAAATGCAGAAGAAATAACATAAGTGAGTCAGTCCAGGTTCCTAGAGTATACTTATTTCTCTGTGCAAAACAGGAACGATAAGAATGGATAAAGGAGTTCATCCATATTAACCAGAAAGCAAAGCTAATAGCAAATGTGAAAAACCAGATTATGCTCACCAGACTGCTGAAGACAAGCAAGAAGAAAATTCAGTGTTTTGTCATGGACTTCAAGGGGATTGAGCAAGGCTGCAGTTTGGTTATCTGTAAATAGCAGGGGTTGAGTGAATGTGGTCACAGTTCCTGCAGGTTCAGAACAGGTAGTGCCAAGAATCGCCAAGAAATTAATGAAATATGCAGCAAAGAGACATTTAATACACCTGGATGTGCACAATCCCTTATTTTGTAGACAACCTGGGTAGCTTCAGCACAGTGAAAATGTCTTTAAGGATCTGCTGGGGGACTGTATTTAAAAGAGATCTTATGGATGTTGTAAGTATTACTTACTCCTGGTGTTCTTGCTGATATTTTCAGTCAGATCCTTTTCTAGTGGTAGGTGATGCTCAGAATTACCCTGCTAAGGATCTAGTGACTCATGATAAAGCACAACAATTTGAGATGACTTGTAAAGTCATTAATTTCTTAATGAGGTCTATGCTAAAAAAGGGGACTAGTGGTGATGCAAACACAACTTTGACCTTTGGCCACACAGTTTGTATTCAGTCCTCATCTTCCTCAAACATGCCTCAATTCTCTTCTCTACCCTTGCTGAAAAATAAGATTATTCAGGCATTGCCCCTTTCAATGGCCTCCATAGAAATAGCTTATCTGCACAATGAATTGCTTAGCCCAAGTGACAAGTTTCAGAGGCTGGACAGAGCACCTTTCCATTCATTTCTCTACCACAATTCTTTTTATCAGCACCCTCCAGGCTCGCTTCATTCTGTTTGTGGAAGATAACAAATCCAGCAATTTTTTTAAAAGAACATTTTCTATTTAACAAACCATAGTGTCTGTCTGTTGTTAACCTCCTGAGCAATGGGGAAGACAGGGTGACTTTCTAGGTGGTGAAATAGCCATTAAGCTGATAAATCAAACTTTTTTAGGACATTTCACATTTTCTTTTTGTCAGCTGCCCAGGTTACTTTGAACTTGGACATGGATTCTCTTCCTGGCTGCCCACCACTCCCTAGCTCAGCCACAGGTAATGTGATATGCTCCAGATCATCCTGGCTCCTTCACAAAACCAGCTCGTGGGGTTTTGTGTGCTCCAAGAAAACTTTGGAGCCTCAGTCTCTAATAACCACCTTCAAAATCCTGAGAAGAAGTAAGGAAAATCTGGGGCTGGAATCACAACTCACAGAGCCCAGTTTGTTTGTGGAAAGATTCTGTGAAATTCTTGTTGCAGAGGAATCCACCACTGTTTTCATTTCCATATGCATATTCATTTCTATGCACAAATAAAACAAATAGCCCACTCAGTTTGTTCACACACAGTACTTGCCAGCTGATCTGTTGTTTTCTCCTCTGTTTTGAAGGCCTGCAAGGCTTGTTATCTGATCTCTAGGAACTGTCTGCCTAGAGAAGGCAGCTTCGCTCTTTATCGCCTGGGAGGTAGTGCTTAATTCTAATGAGATTACAAAAAATAGTAGCAACTTGCAGGAAAAAAGAAGAGTAGTCATTAATCACTGGCAGGAAGAAGACAGAACATCCTTTGAAGACAATTTACGCTTAAACTCAGAGGCTGATGCACGTTTTCTGTAGCTGTGATGGGTTTGAGATGTGGAGCTTCAGCTGGTGTCACAGCTGTGTCACCTCCAGGCATCAGGGGCTGCCAGGGGGATTCCTCTGAATTTATAGTTCAGGAAACTGCTGATGTGAAGCTGTCAAACATCACAACTATGAAATGTCTGAAAGCTAATCAGTCTACCAAGTTTCTTCCTCCTGTCACACATTAACATTACTTCACACTAAATTAGCAAGTGTAGAGAAGAGTGGATAATTTATAATGAACAATTAGTCTAATTGTGTCTGCTTCTGTTATGAACGGAGGATGAAGTGCTGAGGCTGGATGTCCGAAATAATTTATGTATTTGTAGGAAACAATTTTTGCATCTGGATGTCCTGTGAGTAATTCATTGTGAATTGTTGAGCTTTAGCTGTGGTGATGGTTGTTAAGTTATAGAAGTCAGTGGGATTGTTTGTGTTTCTCTAATTAGATTATTTATGAGTTCAGACAAGCATGGTGAATTAAAATTTTTAGAACTGAAAACCTCATGGCAGTGGAATAATAGCTGGAAATTATCTGAACATTTGAACTCAATATATTTGTCATTAAAAGAAAGCCACTTGAATAACTGAAAAATTAATACAGAAGACCCGTACATATTATATTTACCTTTATTTTCCAATGAGGAGGCTATTTAATGAAAATGTTTTTATTACTCCAGATTAACAGAACTTCTTTTAACATCTGCATTTAATTTCTGTGTTGCTCATGGAGGTCCATTTCCATTAATTCACTGTTCACTTGTGGAGTTTGCCAAGGTCCTAGACAGTGACATAAAACTCTGTCTGAAATTAAATTTAAATACTTACACCAATGTCACCAGCACTATGAGTGCCTTTATATCACAGAAGAATCATGTCTGGATCTAGGTTTGATGCTGCTATGCAAAATATTGAGATTTCTGAAAGTGAAAAAAGAAAAGCAGAGTGAGTAAAGGCCAGTGGAAGAGTTCCTAGAGGTCCTCAAGTGTCTGCAATGCCAGTGTCAGGTGGCAATGATGGAATCACACCTGGATGGTGGCTCAGGCTTCTTGGAGATATTAATTTATCCCACTGAAAATTTCTGACTGTACATCTGAGCCTGTCTGCTGCTTTATCACCTTTGCCTCGTGCATTTTAAGAAGTCTGACTTTCCTTCCCTTGATATTTCAGTAATGGGTGCTGTGTTAGCTGAGATAATTGATAAGGGAGTTTTCCCTGTGATGATGCTTTTGTGCAAGTTTTTAGGGAAGATTAAGTCTTTCTCAGCATTTGGATATCCTTCCTCTGTGTAATATGTCAAATGCATGGCAAGGAGACTTTTACCCAAAGGGTTTTGATGCATCCAAAATTTTTCATGGTCACTTATTGACCTGTGCCATTGAGAATGGATCCCAAGAAAGGATCCAGCTCACTGATGTGCCCTGGGCACCTGACTAGATTTTTTTTAAAGCTTTTTCATTTATTTATTTATATTTAAATTTGGTAATCAAACCAACTGTTTCTTCTTATGTCACTGGTGTTTTGTAGCCAATTAGCATTTGTGAATCCCAGCATTTTGGCTATAAAGGGCATCCATATGCTCAGAAAGAAATGAATCTTTTTCCTTTGCTTTGGCCACAGCACTGTAGCAGTGGCATTTCTAAAAAGCTGTGGAACAATAAGAAGGAAGATAATTCCCAGGTCCTTGAAACTCATGGGATGGTTTTCATCAATCATCACCCCAAGTTCTTCTCCCAGGGTTTCTCTGTCCAGGCCCCTCTGGACCATCCCTTCCCTCCAGCCTGACTGTACCCCACAACTCAGTGTCATCAGTGAAGGACTGACCGACCATGATCCATTTTTGAGGATGCCTTGATCCCATGTTTGTCACCAGCAAAAATGTTGAACAGTACCATGTGGATCTTGTCCCAGACCTCTCAGCATTAATTGGGGCATCAGTTTCTCCTTCCTGGGTCAGCTCTGTGTGTCAGTGATGAGATCAGGTTCCAAACCTGCTCACAATCATTAGCTCACCACACAAAATGTCACACAGGATGGATGAATTCAGTAAAAATTGAGCTTTGGTTTCACTCTACTTCTGATTAGGCCTATCAAGCCAAATTGCATATTAAACATAACCTTCAGGTGCATCTCTAAGGATTTTCTGTACCAGTTGTTAACTGTTTGAGCTTATGGTTTTACAAACCCAGCAGATAATTCAAGCCACTAGGAGCTTCAGGAGTCCATTGGAACAGGAGCTGACAAGATTTCTTTCCCAATCCCTAGAGAACTAAACCTCAACAAAGCCTTTGAGAATTAAGAAACTGTAATTCATTTTCTACAGATGAGAACCACAGCAGGTTAATTGTAAATTCCCTACAGCAAATTACCTCAAAATCATGGAGTAATGCATGTTATTTTCACTAACATCTTTATTACAGCATCTCTTTGAGTCCAGTGCATACCTGAGGCACCAGGAGAGCAGACAATGAGTGTGCAGACACAATACACAGCTTCACATGTGACTTTTTCTGTGTCCTTCTTTTCCAGTCAGGGGAAGAGATCCTTCCCACCCCAGTCTGTCAGCAAAAGTTCCAGGGGTATCTGCCATTTTCTGATGGCAGCATGTGCCCAGTGGGGATCCATGGGCATCATTTCGTGCTTCCAGGTGGCTTTGTTGGTTCATGTCAAGGATGAAGCTGTAGAGACAGAAACTGAGTCAGTGTTCCCTTTTGACCATAGTTTATTTCTTGTGTAATGCAAATTTTTCACTTATTTGCTGGAAAGTTAAAACAACCAAGGATCATATGGGGAATTTTTTTTGGTTGCTTTTACAGCATCTTCCTGATAGTAAAATATTAACTTATGAGATATGAAGGGACATCCTGCTGCAAAGAAACAACACAATCCTTTCAATGCAAAAGCTGGAAAAGCAAAAATCGTTCATCTTCTGCTTATAAAATGTGAGATAATTCCTTTTGTAAAAACACCTACATCAGGTTCCTGTGGCTTCCCCCATTCAATCTGAATTTCTAAGCACTAAAGAAATCTAGTTATTGAGACGTAAACTAGGTGCTCCCTGGCAAAATGTCTACAGCAGTGTGAAATAGACCCTGCACCACATTCAGCAGCCAGTTTGAGAATATGCTCATCACTTATCCATGAGGCTCATGATGCTTAAATGCCACCTACAACAGAGCTCCTGATCTGGTGGCCCTTCTGCTTCCCCTTTTTGCCTTTAATAAAGCAAAGATTAAAAGGCTTACAAGAGCTATTACTTTGAAAGTCATGTTTTCCCCAAGTGTCCCTTGCAGTGACACAGGGAACATGAATTCTATGAGAGTACTTAACCCAGTGGGCTTGGATGTTTGGGTTTCAGCAAACCCAAAATATGTTTAAATATGTCTCTGAACTCTGAGGTTTTCTTCCTGATGCCATGCCAGTCATTTTAGCTTTTCATCCATCCCCACCTCCCTTTCAGCTCAACTTATTAGTGTTGTTTTTTTTTTTCCTGTTTTCTCTCAATTTCCCCAATGTGCCTTTTAACACCTCAGACTGCAATCAGATCTTCCTTTTTTCCACACTCCAGCAGCATCCCACAGTTATTTTGATCATTCAAATCAGAAGAATTAAATGATCCTGCTTTGAATTCTCTCTCTGTCTAATTTGTTTTATTCTTGTTTTTAAATGATGATTTTTAAAAGGGTTGTAAACAGTATTAAAAGAGGTTTTTTCAAAGCTTTTAGTTTTTTGGTTGTGTTTTTATTTTTTATTTATTTTATTTTTTTATTTTTTTGTGGAGAGAAATGTGCTACATAAGCAGTCTAGCATAAGGAGAGTCAGAAAGCAAGTGGATAGGGAATTCCTGAGAACTGTAGAACAAAGGTATCTAATGGGAGGTTACTTCAAAGGAAATCTGGGAAAAAGAGAAAAACCAGGGGAATACCATGAGGAATACCTTGTCCAATTTATTCCTGCATGCCTGCAATTGTGTACACAGAAGGATCCTGTGCACCGGATGACACAACTGCAGTGTACACATGGGCACACAGCACCCCCTTGCTAAGACTTTATTGAGACCCTTGACAGGGAAGAGGAAGGAGTATGCTAAAAATGGGCCAGGAGTTTGAGACTACACAGAAATACCTGTTTAAAATATTGAAGAATGTTGCATTGGTGGTGCGAGTCAGTGAGGGATGTGGTGATGGTTACATTTTCAGACAAACCAAATTAAGGGAGGGGGTACGTGCCTGTGGAGGAGCTGTAGGTCAGCAGTTGGTGAGAGGAGATAGGAAATGCTTCTTGCTCTGAGCAGTTACAGGTGTAAAAGCTCTGGGCACAGACATAGAACAGGAGCTGTATTCAGTTCTCCATGCCAAAATCTGTTTTTCTCTCCCACTCCACGTGAATATACACACACACACACGAACACACTCACTTGCTCTCTCCCTTCCAGGCTCCCACAAATCTTTGAAGGGTTACTTACCTGTGTACTTTCAGAACTGAAATTAAAACAATTCTAACACCTGAAGGCATATTCAGTTTGTTGCATTATAATTTTTACCTTTTTCAGCTTGCTGCTGTTCCCTGAAAGCAGCACACAAGTGCTTACTCCTTAAAAGAAAGATATATTTCTCCTAAGGATTTAGACGTATTTGGGGGAAATTTGAGTTGTTAGTGACTGGTGATTGCTTTCCCACTCTGTAAAGCTGGTTTTTTTCTGCAGGAGATGATGCAGTGAAACTCCTTCCTGAAAAATATGTGCAGAACCTATGGGAAAGCAATGGCACATTGGAAATCATGAATGAGTCCAAGGAATTTTCCCTGAAGGTCTGTGAGGCTGAACAGGAAAACATCATGCAGATACCTTCTAGGAGAGGAAAAAGGTGCCTTGAGGATGATGTTTGAATTCGTTGTCTCCAAACAGGGTTGAGGAAAGACTTTGTTCTCTAGCCTGACACGCTAAAAGGCTTTTTAGCTCTTGGTAAAATTTGTCATTTGTGCTTTGTTTTGCTTTTCTATTTATAGTGTTAGGCAAGGCTTTTTCTATGCTCCCATTTGTGGGAAGGTGGACTGGATGATCTCATAAAATTTATTTTTTTAGCTCTGTTTGGGTTTTGATGTGAATATACATATGGATTTTTTACATAAAAATAGAAATAATAACTTTGCCTGCATTCATTTTTCTTACTTTTATCTGGTAGTGAAATCACCATGACGTGATCTATTAAGCAGCCAGAGAAAAGTTTCTGGATTATACTTGTCCTCTAAAATGGGAATAAATTCCATTTGCCCTTTTTAGGAGTGAATAGAGAATATACATGTGAAAACAATGCAAAACCCAAGTTGTGCAGGTGTTGACATTCTGTTCAGCTAATTAACTACATGTCCTCATCCAGCATCAATTTCCAACAGGTTTCACAAGCTGGACAATGATAAAAAGGAGAAAAAAAGCAGGTTGATAATTTTCTCCCATATTTGCCACCTGCAATCCCAGAGAGCAAAGGAGAAATGTAGCCATAAATAGCAAGAAAGATTTGTCAGACTGTGCAAGATCAGAGCATTGATTCAGCCTTGATTTGGCTCCCCGCTGCTTTACTTTTGTTATTTATGTCAGGTCAACCTCTCGTTTTCAGCACTGACATCTGTTCCCCATCTACTCATTTCAGGGAACATACCGCGGTTTGCATTTTGTCAGCTGCTTTTCCTTCTTCTGATTACTTTGGAGCAAAGCTGCTGGGATGGGTTTTATTTGAAGAATGTCTAATTCAAAATGAATGTGCTTACTTTGAGATAGGACGCACGATAAGGTGCAGTATGTTCCATAAAACCTACCAAACACGTACAGGATGGAATCAAAACCATCAGGACCTGAAGGAGGAAGCAAAGACAGAGGAGACACCAAGCTGAGCACCTGAGAGCACTGGGATGGGAGCTCCCAGACCTGTGGGCAGGTCTGTTGCACATGAGGAAAATGCAGTTGTGGAATACCATGGAGCTGCACAAAACAGGCAGGTGAAGTGTCACCCTCAGGTGTCTCAGCACAATCCTACGTCCACTTGATACCAGAATCTGCTTCTGCTCATCACTTAGTCCAATGAGGTCTGACAGCTGCAATTCTGAAATTGGACTGGTTGTTCTCAGTGTGAATGGGGTCTGTTTTCAAAGGAAGCTTTTGTAAGACAATTGGGTGATTCCTCTCCTCTCCTCTCCTCTCCTCTCCCTCTCCTCTCCCTCTCCTTTCCTCTCCTTTCCTCTCCTCCCCTTTTTGACACGCAGTGCTGTAAATTAAATTCTGGTGTTGAGTGTGGCTAAGGTCACTTTACCTCTGGATTCTGGCCTCCTTCAGGTCAGGTTTTTCTTGCCCTTTGTACATGATTTATGTAGTCTACGTATTCAAATTCCAAGATGCACGGAACAGCGTGTCTCAGCTCGTCCCAAGCAAATTGTTAAGTACAGTAGTTTCACGATTATAAGCCGGACCTTTTTCATGGAAGATTGGAGCCCACGCCAGTGGTGCAGCTAATCATCAGGTGTGGTTTATCTATGGACAATTTCAGGAGAATAGCGAACTCAGAAGTTACCTGACACTCAGCCGCATGTGTTGCAGTCACTTCAGCTACATTGTTTCCAGTACGGGTTTGTGTGGCAGGCTCAATTTCAATGAATCGCGCGTTTCTGACCACTGTAAACCAATCAGATAAAAGCTTCTTGGCTAGGGGTGGCTTCAGGTGCGCTGGGGGCGGGGCGGCTGCAGCAGGGACTCCTATTTTTCAGACACGGTGCCCCGAGGTTTCATGCACAGGACACGAGATTTGAGGCACTCCGAGATTTGAAGCCCGGCACTCCAAGATTTGAAGCCTGCCAGTCCGACATTTGAAGCCCGGCACTCCGAGACTTCAGACACGCCTCGTCGACATGGCTCCACTGCAGAGGAGGCTAGCCTACAGTGCAGATTTTAAAGTAAAGGCAATCAGCCATGCAAAAGAGCATGGGAATAGGTCTGCAGCTAGGGAATACAACGTTGATGAGTCGATGGTGCGAAGGTGGAGACAGCAGGAAGATCAGTTACGTCTTGCTACAAAGACTATGAAAAGTTTTCGTGGTCGTAAAGCCCAATGGCAGGAACTAGAAGTAAGGCTCTGCACGTGGATCTCCGAACAAAGAGCCGCTGAGAAAGGCTTAACAACTGTCGCCGTTCAGAGAAAAGCCAGAGCGATAAGCAAAGGAAATGCATATAGAGGAGTTTCAAGGAGGCCCTTCTTGGTGCTTTCGTTTCATGAACCGGCGCCATCTCTCCGTACATGCAAGGACGACCATGACTCAGCGCCCACCGGCGGGTTACGAGGAGAAGGTGGCAAACTTCCACAAGTACTGCAAAGCGAAGATTGCTGAAAAAAATATCCAGCCACAGCACATTTCAAACATGGACGAAGTGCCCCTAATGTTCGATACGCTGCTGACTCAAACTGTGGAAGAAACCGGGAAATCCTCGATTCCCATCCATACGACAGGTAACGAAAAGACATCATTTACAGTCATTCTTGCGGTTGCTTCAAGCGGGCATAAATTATGGCCATTGGTAATTTTTAAAAGAAAAACAATGCCTAAGGGTACATTTCCAGCAGGCATCTATGTTGCAGTGAATCCCAAAGGCTGGATGGATGAGGAGATAATGAAGTTATGGCTAACCCAGGTTTACTCTAGGAGACTGGAGGGATTTTTCCATCCATTGCCCGCACTTCTCGTTCTGGATTCCATGCGTGCCCACACAACAGAAAGAGTAAAAGCTATGGTTAAAAAGACAAACTCAGAGCTAGCTGTTATACCGGGTGGCTTGACCAAAGACCTGCAGCCACTGGACATAAGTATAATTCGTTCGTTCAAAGCTAAACTCTGAGCTAGGTGGGAAGCCTGGATGTCCAGAGGAGACCGCTCCTTCACAAAGACCGGGAAGATGCGCCGGATAAGCGAGATCACTATGTGCCAGTGGATAGGAGATTCTTGGTGTGAGGTATCCCCCTGAATTTTCATGCAAGGGTTCAGGAAGGCGGACATCATTCCAGCAGCAACAAGCGACGAGAGCGACAGTAGCGAAAGTGAGGAGTCTGACGAGGAAGATACAGCCGAAAAGGGTTCGAGTTTGCTGGATGCCAGCCTCGCACAACTCATGATTTCAGATATGGAGGATGAAGACTTTGAAGGTTTCACAGAGGATGAAGACCCGAGTGAGGATGAAGCTGATTAAAAGTTTAATAAAAGTGAATTTTTTCTTTTTGGATTTTGTAGTGTTTTCCTTTCTTTGCCTGGATTCACAGGTGAGCCGATTCCGCTACGACATTTGTGTAAGACAGCCCGGCTCTGGCTGCAGTTACGGGTGCTGTGCCAGGCTCGCGGTTGCGCTATGGTGTTTGCATGGAGCAGCCCAGCTAGGGCTGAGGCTACAGCTCCTATCGGGGTGGCGGTTGCGCTACAGTGTTTGCGGAGGGCAGCCCAGCTAGGGATGCAGCTACGACTGCTGTGCCGGGCTCACGGTTGCACTATGGCGTTTGCGTAAAGCTTGGGCCGGGTGAAGAGTGCCAGGGACCGCGGCGTTACTTTGTTGCACATGTACCCTGCCAAAGTAAGGTGCGGCTTATATTCGAGTGCGGCTTATATATGGACAAATCCTGTGGGCTACCTGGCTATCAGGATGTGAGGCTTATAATCAGGTGCGGCTTATAATCGTAAAATTACTGTACTTAAAGAACAATAATAATGATCCTACCTGAAAGAGAAAAGAGCTATGTGAGTGAGGTAAGAGAATTAATTATCAGCAAAAATCTTATCTCTGAATGAATATGAAGCTGCTTCCTTGCCCAGAGAGATCCATAAAAAGCCAGAAATTCTGAATTGGGTTAATGTGTGATCTCCATGCAGACCACTTTAACCATCTCCCAACCACCTCCCCACCTCCCAGTCTCTTCTTTTGTGATGTTTTTCTTTACCTCCCTATTTTACTCTAGGTTTATTCTACTGTTATAAACCTTTGCTGCTCAGGGAAATTAACATTACAAAAAGCAAAGACTCAAAAAATTTGCAGAATTTCTCTGACTCTTATCTTGAGAAGGGAAGACACAATAAACAATTGCTAGTATCCCATTGTAGATGTTGTTAAATCAGCCAGGCCACGTGACAAATTCCCAAGCTTTTAAAATAATATAAACATGTCATAGCAAAGCTTGTCTCCACAGTATTCAAATTTTACCCAAATTCTCACAACTTCCCTCATAAAAGGGTTTTAACTCATTCAAAAAACTACATTAAAATGTACACTAGGAACCACACCTACAGAAGGATCCTTCCCCTTGTGCATATTTCCACCTGAGGGACATTCCAGTTGTGTTGAATGACAATTTAAATGCTGTCACTGAAGTAATTTATTGTGTAATATTTCTCTACTGTGTTGTATAAGGTATTAAACATCATTGAATACATGTGAAGAAAAATGTGTTCAGGCATAATTACACAAAAAGATTTCTGTGGAGGCTTCACATGGATGGGAAATGTCCGTGTGTATCTATTTTAAAGGAACTTAATGAGACAATGTGCATATAGAAAATGTTAAAGATCATTTTCTTGTTTGCCAGAGCACGCTTTCCACTGGCTTCTTCAATCTCTGGTACTTCCAGCTGCTTCTAATGATTTTCCCAATGAAACAGCTGTGTTTCTGGGACTCTCTCATGCCGTGATGTCTGGGTTACAAAACGTACAATGTTCACAAGTTTCTCCCTGTGACAAAATAAAAAAAAAAAACATCCAGGCATTTCTGTCTTGTTTAGATCTCCAGTTATCCGTGGGAATTAATGTTTGATAGACAACTGACATTACTTTATCTAAGTTTAGTTGAAAGAAGAACAGATAATCTTCAGTCAAGAATTAAATCCTTCCCTGTTTCTGTGACATTCAGCTGTTGTAACATCAGGTTTTCAGATTCATAGTGTAAGAAAAATCTTGACTGTGTTGGTACCAATCAGGGATAAACTGATCAACCATGACTGACTGTCTTCAGGGATGCACTACTTCCCCCAATTCCAGGATGCTATATTATCCTTAAAGTCTTGAATCTTCAGCTTGGTCCCAGGTGCCTCCTGGTTTCACTACTGGTTTTGTACTGTTTTCCAAAGTCAGAGAAAACAAGACACGTGGGTCTTGCAGAATTTTTAATTATCCTCTAGAGTTATAAAAAGTTGAAGAACCAATGCTGTTGGATCAATGCTGGTACTGCTGGAACCCAATTAGCTTCAGCCTTGTGCAATATGTCAATCAGCAAAGACAAAAAGGGAAGCAATATCTAAGTATCCCAATCTTTGCCATCTCTTTTATGTGGAATTCCGCTTCAAAGCACATTTCTTGTTTGTTACAAGATCACTTTAGTAAGCATCTAGCAAATGTGACTAAAAATGAGTATTTTGTTATTCCCTCATCCCTCTCTCCTCAGCCTCTGAAAATCTTTTATTCCTATTGTCCCTGGCAGTTCTTCAGAATGACAGTATGAAGTTCTCTCCTTGCTTCCAGCTCTTTATTTTCATTCATTTAATGCTTTAACTTTTTTTTTTTTTTTCTCATCTTTTTAGTCACTTTCATTACCATTTTCAAGGAGTGAATGAAGGTGTTGAGAGGAGGACTGGACAGGCAGGAGGACCAATTTGTTTGGTTTAAACAACTTATTTTATTCTTAGTGGTGCTCCTTCTAAAAGTAAATTTGGATTACTTTAGGGTAACTCAGAATGAGTTGCTCAATCTACAGAGAAAGTAAAAACTCACTCTGGGTAAGGTCTCTCCACATTAGCATGAGGCTGGGATTCTTTCTTCCTATTCCTACATCCTATTCCCTTGATTTTTCTTTCCCAGGTCCCACTGAGGATTAAATCCCCTGAAGTGAGCAATATTTTGTTGGTGTCCACTACTTTGTACGCTGCTTCTACAAAAAAGCAAACCTGGTAATTCTATCATACAGCTTTGAATTGCTATGTTATCACTGAAACTAGTATGAAATACAGCACTAAAACAGAGGCAAAAGAAGTATTCTCCTAAACAAGATGCTTAGACTGCTGCCAAGAGAGAAGCTGACATATACCTGTGAAGCATGAACACACATTCAAGTGTCACCTTGTCCTTTAGTTTATTACTCTGATGTCCTTGTCCTTGAATCCATCCACACATACTAGGAAAAGCAATTGCTGACAGGGAGAAGAACTGCAAGTGCCTGTCCCTACTTTTGATACTCAGCCTTAACTGGGACCTTTTCAAGTAGTCAAGTGGAAACACTGCCTAGATGAAGCTAATTGTCTACAAGAGCCTCTTCTGTAAATATGTGCCTGTCATCCTAAACCACTCCAAAGGATCAGAGGTGTGAAACTTAATATTCATTGGTTTACTGCAGGAGGCCCCACAAGATCAGCTGTATTTATTTCCAGCAGCCTGTCGTTTATTCACACTGACAACGTTTTGCAAGAATAAACAAACTTTAAAAAAAAAAAAATAGAAGCCATTTGTAAGGAGAACTTGCAGTGGAATCTATGTTGTGAATAGAACTTCAGGACTAGCACACAATAAATCATTCAAACTTAATGGATGGAACCAATGAAACATTAAAGTTGTTCCATTCCAATCTGAAGCCTTGGACTGGATCTGAAGGTCCTAGGTGCTCTGCAGGAAAAAGGAGCTGTGTCTGCCCTCAGAAGCAGCCAAACTAAAGAGAAAATTATACAGAAGCTTTTGGGTTCCAATGAAGAATCATGTCAGAGTTTGTCTTAATTTCCAGACAAGGATTGCAGACTGCTGAAAAGCCTTCTGTCCTGGACTGGGCACCCAGCAAAGCCCCTCTCTCACTGCCCTCCACAGCTGGGCACGGGAAAGGAAACACAGCCAAGGGTTCATGATTTGAGATAAAGGCTAGGAGAGGGATCCTTTATCAAATATTGTCATGGGCAAAACAGGCTCAGCTTTGAGACATGCAATGAATTTATTCACTGACACAATCAGAGCAGGATAATGAGAAGAAAACCTTAAACCCCCCTTCCACCCAGCCCTCCCTCCTCCCCAGCTCTACCTCCTCTCTGAAGAGAGACAGAGAATGGGGGCTTTGGTCAGTTCATCACCAGTGGTTTCTCCCACTACCCAGGGAGAGGAGTCATTCCCCTGCTCCACCATGGTGTCCCTCCCATAAGAGACAATCTTCCATGAACCTCCCTGACATGAGTCCATCTCATGAGCACCAGTTCTCTGTGAACTGGACTTCCAAAACCAGGCCATGCAAGTCCCATACACCTTATTATATTACTTGTAGTAGCACCAAAGCTGTATTGGACACTTTTTTTAGAAATGAGACTCTACTTCACTTAAATCCTCAAATTGTCCCAGAAAAAGGCCTTCAAATAAGTCTGGAATCTGAGATTTTCCCAGGGTGTGGTAGAGAAGTGAAGTATTAATCCAGGTAATGAAAAACAAATCTGAAGGCAATTGTACATTTTGCTTTGTAAAATCTTACTTTAACACTGTGCTTATGCCTAGGGGCCCTGGCAAATTTTATGACCTTAATGAACTTTACTTTTCACCATCACTATTTTCTTTGAGACTATTAATACAGTGGACAAGGTAAAAAGTAAATGAAAATATTTCACAATGTAAAGTCTGGGAGATTTAACAAGTCTACATGAAACTGTTGGGAGTTCCTCTTTAAGCACTGAGTTATGATATTTTCTTTTGAACAGATGATTTCCATCTCTCCTCCAAAACATATGATGCTCTGAGACTCAGAAATCCTTTTCCTTAGCCTTCCAGTGATCCCCACTGTGACCTTGGTGAAAAAGTTTAATTTTTATTTTATTCATATATTTTTTTTTTTTAATTTTTTTAATGCTGTGGCTTTGAAAGACAAATGTGCCATATGAAAGCAAGCTATTATTCCTGCTAGGTATTTTGACTGCACTAGATCAGAAGGAAATAAGAAGAATAGGAAAGTCAGAAACAAATTCAACAAGTTAGTGTTTCTCTGCAGCTGCCAAGAATAATTTATCAAATTCCTTCTGTAACTCAGTAACAAGTCTAGGATGTACTTAAGTGTGAGTAGCAGCCAAAGCACCAATTTTCTGTTGCTGACTGTGGAGCAACAGATTTTGGAACAAAGGACAGAAATAGTGTAAATTTTGGAAATATATTTGGAGAAGAGGAAAATTATATCATTCCCCAGGATGAGGCATGGCAATTTAATTAGCATTTCTCAAAAAATTGCTTCAGATGTTGATGAAATTTCCCAAGAACTTTAGCTATTTAAATTCTTGATCATTTCCAGCTCCTCCGATTCCATCTTGAATAATTGGTTAAGCTCATAAAAATCTAAATATTGGATTTTAGCCCAATGCTAGATTTGGCATATGACCACTTCACCCTGCTAGGAAGAACTTGGATTGGATTTTTTCCCCCCAACTCTTGTTATTTTATTAAGGGTCTGTCAGTCATGTTCTCTAAGACTCTAGGAACTTTGGTCGTTGTCTCTGACCTATCTTCTGGTCATGAATAATCACAGAGATGACTTCCATGGAGGAATGGCTGCATATTTCATGATGTTATAACCTTTTTCTGGGAATGTTATGAAAGAAGAGCTGCCCTGTAGCTCAGGAAGTTATTTTTGTCATTTTTATTTCCTGAGTGATCTCGATTCTTCAACTTGCCTTTTAAAATATCAGCAGCCCTTGAGCCCAAGCCACTCTTCTGTTTCTTAACACATGATGCTCCCAAGGCATAAACAACATAACAAAAATGACAAAAAAGGTTTCAAAAAAGGAAGGAAAAAAAGAAAAAAAGCTGCCAGCAGTGGTAAACGTTGTGCATTCAACATTCCTAACACTGCAGGAGAAACTTCTTCCAAAAAATCCATGTGGCCACTGGCTGCAAAGCTGCCATGAAACCCTTAATCTGTGGCAGAAGCTTTGAGGAATGTTTACACTTTCCCCACTCCAGATGATGACTGTGCACCACACAGCAAGGAAATGAAGTGATGAGAGCAACAGATATGAAGTACCAATTTCCTGATTATTTTTAATTACACTGAGGAGAAACCCATGCAAATGGCAAATACCTTTATCTTGTTTTTTAGTAATTTATAATCAATCAGTCAGGTAGGTCTGTACTGGAGTCATGTTTTATTGTTGTTGGTGTTATTTGTAAGGGCAATCATCCATCTCTGGAAAACTATTTGCCTCAACTGAAAAATTAATTTTGGTCAAATGGCATTCCACATTAAAGAAGTCAAAATGGAAGGAACCTGCAGCAGAGGCTTCGCTCACAGATACATCTTAAACAGGGTGGTGACACAAATACTGTTTGATACTTCATTAGCAGTTAATTAATAACCCATGGTGAACATGGTGTCTCGGAGTTTGGCTGTGAAATGAAATGTTTCCTTTCATTTGGCTTGTCACTTCTGCAGAAATGTAAAGGATTACAGTAATTTCATGCGTATAAGGTGCATCCTCTTGACTAAAATTTTGATCGGAACCTAGAAGTGCGTCTTATACGCCAGTGCATCTTATATATGGACAAAGTTCAGAAATTTGCCAACCTGGAAGTGCAAGCTGTGAGTGCCAGTGGCTGAGCCATGTGCCGTGAGAGCCGTGTCAGCCGGCGTTGGGAGCAGGAGTGCCGGGGCCCGCGGCTCAGGGAGGGTGCCTGGGGCTGCGTTTAAAGGCTACGCTGATCCTTGAAAAATGTTTGCAAATTGAGTACCTGCCAAGTAAACCCTGCCATCTGTTACTAATTTGTTACATTGTTGTGCGCGGATCCTCCCTGCAAAAAAAAATTGTGCCTTATACTCCGGCATGCCTTATAGGTGTGAAATTACTGTAATTAGCTCTCCTCTGGATCTTGCTGCTTGCACCTTTAATAAAGTAAGATTCCAGGTTCAGGGAGCATGGAAACACCATTCCCAATAGGCTTCTCTTTCAATAATTTTTTTTCCTCTTTTCAAGAAAAAAAATCATCTCTCAACTCAATGCCTTAAAGAATAACCATGCAGCTGAATATGAAATAAATAAAAAAAATACCAGAAAATGCGAAGAATGTATGAGGAAACCAGTAGGTACTCCTGACTTTATGCAGCAGCAGGTTAAACAAGATAAGCATCTGTTCTTCCTGTTAAAATACTCAAGGTTTTCAGAAACTTAGGTCATAGGTGTGCTTAATGTCAAGAAAAACATCTGCTCAGGTTGTATACCCAAAACAGGGGGAAAAATTGTATCTCTCTTTGATTATTGGTTTAAATAAACAACAGAAAATCCCACAAGTATTTCATTCTTCCCAGTGAGAATATGGGAGTGAAAGTGCTTACAGCAGAGCTGGGGAGTGCTCTTTTCATTAACCCAGTGCACATCTGATTTCAGTGAGAATAAAGCTGCCCAAGTTACCAGAAGGGTACAAAATTAGAAGTCAAGAGAAATTGGAGCTCACTCAGTTTCTATTCCTCTTCTGTATAATCTGAAACTGCCTCTCTGTGGTGTGATGAGAGAGAACATACCTAGGTGCATATTTCCTATGTTTATACATATTATACATATAAATATATATAATATTTATTTTAGAAGCAGTCACTTGTGTGTGACGAGCTCATTCTGATGTCAGAGCACACATGAAATGCTTTTTTGGGGCTAAGAGTTTAAGGTGACTCTTTCCATTTACATATTGTTTCCAGTTGCTCCAAAGCTTCAAACATTTTGACTGTTTGTGCCAAGATTACCAGCCTGAACTAAGTTTATGTACAGGGGAGGGAAAGGATGAGGAATGTTTCAACCAAAACTATGGATCTATTTCTGAGGAAAAATGTTGATTTTCAGTCAAGAAATTAAGAGATTCCTTTCAGACTTTTTACATTTTGGGATAAGTACATGGAAGTTTTCTGTGACAGATGGCTCCAAGTATGATGCACACCCCAGCCCACACATGGCCCAACACTACCATCTTAAAATACAAAACATGTCCTAAGTGCCTCCAATGGGTACCAAATCCTGCCCCATGCAGCCATTTCTAAATCTCTTCTCCCAAGCATGTGCAAGCATCTAATTTTTTTATTTTTTCAAATTCCTTTTACCTTTTACTGGTTTAGTAAGCCTGTCTTTCAGTGCCTTAAATTTCTGTGAAGTCAATATTTGTTGACTTCATGTTAAGTGTCTGCTGCTAGGAGCATGAATTAAACCCAAATGTAAAAGGCAGGAATGCTGATTTTACTCCTGGCTACATGGAAAACGCCCTCAGTGTCTGGCTGTATTTGTTCCAGCTGGTAGTGCAAAGGATGTCATAAACTTTTAAAGTACTGTTTACCAAACAGTTTTATGGCACATATTAAAGCTGAAAAAAGCCCAGATACTCAATTCTAATTTATAAAAATATGTAAATTATAATGTAGTAGCTTGTTCATACAAATTACTGCAGTAGAAATTTCATTAAGATTCCTTTAAGTACAGTATGGTCCAAGGAAGCCTTATAATGGGAAGTGACAAGGATGGTTTTTAATGAGTTGCAATCTGGTAATCTAAATATTTTTTTTCTGAAGCTGGTCTCTTCTAATCAGAGCTTAAAGATTTTTTATGAAAATTATCTGTGCTCTGTCTAAATAGAAACTTTGTGTGATTGTGACAATGTTAGATCTCATTTTCCCAAAAGGGTAATTGGCCACAGCTACATCAATGCGTTTGGGAAGATTTTATTATTTGCTACCCAAATTATTTCAAAGTTTTCTGGGTTTTTTATGCCCCTTCTGAGATTCTAGATGCTTCTGAGTTTCCCAGAAAGCTGAGTGGGAAGTTTGTGTGGCTCTAGTTCTGATGCACCACAAATGGTTCCTGTACCTGTGAAGGTGAACTCTGAGATTTGAAGTTGGGGTTTTTTTTCCTCACTGGTTCATAGCCTTAGTTTGTCTGTACTAGCACATTTTGTATTTATCTGTGTCCAGTTCCTGTTTTATTTATATCCCTATTCTTCAGCCAAGTGCCTTGCAGAGGCACATTAGGTGATCATGTCATCTGTTATGTGGAAATTTCTCTTTCTGCAGAACCCTCTTCTGTTTCTAAAAGCTCTCTACACATCAGAACTCTTCTAAACAGTATAAATTTGTTCTCTTTTGAGTAATTCAAACCTAATTTGTAAACCTTTTGGGAAACCAGCCACTGAAGAACTATAAATGTGTTGCACTTTCAATTAGTTATAATACTGGGTTCGCTGTAATATTCACATCAATGGCAATAAGCAGATGATACATGCTGAAGCATCAAGTGGAGTTTTTCCTGAGCTTTGACCACCTGCTCACACTCCCTTTAAGAGCTGCATCTCAAGATTATTTGCAGCACTGAAAACCTGTGAAGAGTTTAAAAGCAGCTGGCATATTTGCCTGGTTTAAAAAGCAGCTTCTAAAGTAACACTCCTTCTCTCCATATGTCTCTTTGCTACGATGGCTGAACATTATGATCAGCTTTCATGTGTTTCCTGGGAATCCTCTAAAGCAAAAAATGGAAACAGACTACTGAGAAGGAATAGTGTCCTTGGCTGTATTCAGACAAATAAACACAGTCTAGGTGTGTGCACTCATCCTGAAGTGTGTGCCTGTCCTGCCCTCAGATTAAATAAGTATGATTGCTGCCTTGAAGGTGTATTTGCCAAACTTCAGCTACAGGAAGGAGGTCACAGAATAAGCAGAGCTGGAAGGGATCAAGGATCACTGAGTCCAGCCCCTGGCCCTGCACAGCACCATTTGTGAGTCCATGTCTGTCAGCTCTCTTCAAGACTCAGGCAGACACAACCTCTTGGAAGAGAAAACCTTCTTTTTGAGTTTTATTAGTGTGTTTATTGTGTGGTAAGAGAGCAAGGGGTTATGAGCATCAGTTTCCTGAAACAGATTGGTTTTGGTCTCCTATGCATCAATACCAGCTACATGGCCTTTTAACACTTGTTATCTTGTTAAATCCTGCTAGAGGCTTATTAAGGAGTGACCTTTTGGGTCAGATGTAAAACAAACACAAGGGCCACCAAGGCTTTGCTTCAAATAGTTGCCCTTCTTCCACAGAGAAGCTGCAGCTCTGGCAGCTCACTCTCACTCAGATGGTTTGGCTACAAGCAATTCCCCTGCATACATGGCCTTTTTTACAGAAAATAAGGAAATATTTAAGTACCTTGCTCTCCTAACAAGAGTCCAGATGTGGAAGATATTTGATTCTGCTTCCTGTCACCGCTGTGCTTCAGGCCAGCTGATTTTATGCCTATCTCTAGAGTTACAGAAGAAAGCTTTGTAGGTAGACATTGCAATATGGAGGTTTTGGGCCATCGATAGATACCAGAAAAGTAGACAAATCTTGTTACCACAACCTATCCATATTCTTTTCATTGGCCTGTACTTAGTTTTACCTCTGGTTATCAAGGGGCTGCTTCCTTTGCTGCTGCAAGCTCAGAATTGTCCTGAAAGAAAACCAATTCCTACTCCTACCTCAGACAAAGAGCAGCTTGAATAATTGTGATTTATTTTCTTCCCCCTAAAATTTGCCTCACACATTGAAAATGGGCAAGAGGATGGGCAGCCTGTATCTCTGAATGCAGCTACTGAAAGCCTCAATGCTCAGCAGAATTAGGGGAAAGAAAACAAATTATTTGGACTGCCCTGCCTACACTCCCCTCCCCATGCACCAAGGACAAGCTCTAAAAATGGCCTGACCAGCAAAAGGCCTTGCAGGTGGGGAAAGCTCAGTCTCGTTTTGGCAGCCCTGGCTGAAAGGATCCCTGCTGTATATGAACACTGCAATTATTTCCTGATTGCCACCCTTGTCCCCACCAGAAAAGCTGTGAGAACAAAGAATACCTGTCCTGCCACAGCACTAAATAGTCCAGCTCAAGGCCTGCTTTATGCTAATGTCACCAATTAGTTCCCTTTACAACTCAAGCCCTCTAAACATAAGGTGCAGCTAAGATTGACTAAATTGTCAGTTGTCTGTCCTATTGTCAGCAGTGGTGAGCAGAGGATGTCTGTAACGATTTATACCCCGAGGATTTTTGTATTGTAAAAACAAAATACCCTCTCCCACCAATCCCTTAAATGAAAGAAAGCAGAAAAAGTGTCTGACTCCACTAATTTTATATTAACATACATTTTATCTCTGTTTGATAGCAAATATGTGAGGTCTACTGCCACAGGGGGCTAACAGAAAGGAAGTATTAGCTAAATAGCATGTGTATAACAAGACAGGGAGAAATTGATCTCTGAAGCAGAAAGGTGGGGGCACTGGTAGGATGACACAAGAGACTGGAGCTTTTGGGAAGCTTTTTTGTTAAAACCTAAGTGGTGAGGAAGTTCTCTTTGGAACATTGATCTTTGATGTGTGGGAGCATTTCAGAGCCTCAACCTTCCCCTATAAAGGTGTCTTCAGACCAGAAACTTGGACATGCAGAAGCAGAAGTGCAAATTAGGAATATATTTAAGTTTTTGGCAGTAATGTCTTGCTGAAAATCGGGTGGAGACCTGACATGGGTGTTGTGTATAGACGGTAAGACAAAATCAGCCAAACCCTATATGGCTAAAAAACTGTGACTTGGAGGGATTTCACCTCTTTTCAGACAGAACTTCTTGTGGCACATCACAAGAACATTATTTATGTACTTCTGGGGGAAGAAACTTTTTCTCATGAACCTTGGCTTATAGAGGAGGGAGGGAGTCTGTCTATACAGAGGAAGGAGGAGACTTCAGAGAGGCTCTCACTGCAACCTGCTTGGAAATGGAGAATGGGATGGTATTTTCCAAGAGATCACACAGAAAAATAATCATAACCAGAGCTGCAGCTGAATATATAATTGTATATTTTGTGTTTCCTTGATCTGTGCATGTAATTATCTTCTTTAGAACCTCTTTTGATTTGGAGAGATACATGTTGAATTTCAAGGTGAAAAACCTCCTTTATGATGTAGGACATGGGACCTAAATTACCTTGAGTGACAGCCTTTTAGATAAGGATGCTTAACAAAGTTGTCAATAGCAATGACAGGGTCTTGGTTTTGTTTAGATCAGGAGAACTGATAAAATCAGTGTTGTCAGGGAAGAGTGTGATGTGGATATCGTAGTGACTTACACAGAGGTCTTATAGATATCATGTAAGGAGTTAAGAATTGGTATTGCAATTTTGAATATCAAAAGTGAAGGAACCCAAAGCTCTGGCTTCATGCCACTGCTGCCAGCACACACCTTGCTCACCTGTGGCACTGTGCAGTCCCAGGAGTGAGTAATCTGGGGGGTGTCAGACCCAGCTGTGCCTTGCCAGCCTCCCTCCACATCTGTCCTCCAGCTGTTGGGTACAGCAGGCAAGCTGGGGATGCAGGCTCTGAAAGCAACCCTAAGCTCTGTGTCACAAAAAACTTCATAAATCCTGAGTAAGTGTCACTGGGTTTGGGGAGCTAAAAAGCTGTCTGCTAGTTTGGCAACAAACCCTCTCCTCTAAAAACAGGGATTCTCTCAGGAGCATGCTCAAGGTTCCCAGGACCATATCCTGTTTAATGTCATGAAAAAAAAAGTAGTGAGCACTTGACTTCTACAAAACCTAAAGCAATGAAGAGAAAGAGGAGACTGTGAAGCATTTGGAAGAAATCTGGCTGTTCAGGAAGAAGAGGGGTGGGTTTGAAGGAAAAGCTGCTGAGCACCATCTTTCCCCTTGGCTCTCCCACAGCAGCAAATATGATCCACACCTCCCCATCACGAGGTGTGCAATACACACAACTATGGAGAATGTAACATAGTCTGTAAAAGAAAATACTGCAAGAATCTAGTTTTAAAACAAACCTCTTCGTCTTTTGTTTTATCCAGTGAAAACAGAATATTTCATGTAGGGATGATTCAAGAGGTAGAGGATAATTTCAAGATTATTATGAAAAATTTAAGAAAACAAGTGAGGTATTAAAAGTTCACTCTAAGATTTTCCTTTGCTGCAGGCAATTGTTTCTAATCTTCAAATTTTCTTTAAATCTTCTTTGTGTCATAGATTAGTTCAATGTGGATAGCAAGCACATACTGTGCTCTTCATCCATTAACAATCTCATTCATTCAGATACCACGTTTAACAGCCCTTGAGAATCTATATAAATATATATATATATATATATATATATATATATATACACTGCTTGTTTAAGGGGAGGCTTGTAGATACTGACTCTAATTTAACTTAATCACTTCCTGCTTTATATTCCTGAGAAGCCTCTTGTGATTAAATAGCTGGGAATGACAGTTGGGCTGTACTTACTTAAAAAGTGGCTCTTAGATAAATGCTGGGTTTTTACATGCTGAAAGTGAGGCTTTCAATTTTATAGTTTCAACTTTTAATGAAGGCAGCACTAACAACACTGCATTGTCACACACTTGTGGCAGCTTTTCCATTCCTATTGCATGTCATAAAACAAACTGCAGAAGTTAGGTCAAACTAACTATGAATAAGAATTTTCATTTGGTGCATGCGTCAAATCAGTCCAAAAATGTTTCCAAGGTAATAGGAGTACTCCAGTCTACACACATACCTCTGAGCTCACAAAGCCAAAAAACAAACTTTGGAAATAATCACCTTTAAATGAACAGAAGGTTCATCTCTATTGCTTTAGTCCAGAAAGACCAGGTCTCCCACCTTTTTTTTTTTTTTGAGCTATCATAATGAAAGTAAACAGCAAAACCTTAAACACAGTCCTGGAAGGTCTCTTGGACAAGGCAAAAAGGCAAGTGAAGGATGGATTTTTAAGCTTCCTGTGGAAGAACTGTGGACAGAGTCCAACTGGAAATTCTGATTCTGTGAAGAATCAAAAAATGAACCTTGATTGCACAAGTGCCAGCACAGCACCTCTATCAGACCATTATTATCAGCCATTTAAGGTGTGTTTCCTGCAAGTTTTGCAGTTTGTTTCCAGAGGAGATAAAGCCCTGTATCATTCTTGTCAAGTATTCTTAAGTTATTATCAAATGAATATATCCTTTTGGACACAGAAGGGTGGATTCAGTGGTTCCTTCATAAGGATTCAGCCTGAGAATAGCTTTGGAGGAGACTTGGTTCAAGGAAGAAGTGATTTTCTGGGTGATTGACCCAATTCTGAACATGGTGAAGCTTTAAAGTAATGGATTTCCTCTACCTTCTCACTGATGAAGAATAGTGAGCAATCAGCCTTTTTTTTAGCTATGCTAAGATTTCATTCATTTGGATTTTTGTTAGGGGACACTACTGTACAGAGCAAAGGTTACAGCACTTTTTTTTCTAAGGATCCACAATTCTCTCAAGCCTGGTGTAAATTCCATCCATACTAGGACATTGCTCAGAAAATCAGAGCCAGCTTTTAGCAATGGACTAAACTTTCTCAGGTAGCTGTTAGTTGACTGAATCCAGCCCTGTTCTTTCTCATTAGAACAAATGCGGATTCTAGAAATACACCTGTTATTTGCTTGTGCCTATAGATGATATAGTCAACCTGTACTGTTAGAAATGGTGACAATATTTTCAGAATTATCCCCCATGAACTAATACAGGTTTGCACTTGAAAAAAAATTGTTTGGGGCTACGTAACCGCTGATAGAAAAGCTGTGTTCTTTAGGATCAGATTGGCCTTGGGAAATTATGTTTCTGTTGGTTGGCTTCAGCTGGTTCTGGAACTTCAGAGTCAGAGATAGATGTTGAAAATGGACATTTTTGTGCTGGGCACCAGCACTCTGAATACCTGATACAGAGAAAATGGGTTTTTAGCTAAGTTTCTAGGTCTAGCTAGGTTTTAGCTAAGTTTCTCAGTGCAAATTCACTAACTTAGATATATTCCTGAAAAACAGGCATCTTTTTAAATGCCTCTTACATATTTATTTTCAATACATGCAGCCTTTCTTGAAGCATACTGAGGAATTTATGCTTAAAATGCTCCTTCCTGTTGTGTGCTTGGGAAAAGCTCTTCTGCTTTCAGAGATCCTGGTTTGCATCAATTGTCAAAACTCCCCTGAGCTGATGAGCTGTGACCCATTTCTTGGTTTACAAAATAAACACATCCTGTACCTGTCAACACTGGTGTTTGTAAAATCACATGAAATTTTAGACAGCAGGGGCTGCTGAGTGATGTCATTGGGGTGTCCAAGCTCTCCCATGGACCTGTCACCCTCTGGTGCTGTGCTCTGTGGTGATGTGCACATTAGAGCCGTCTTTTCTCTCTGTCTCAGCATTGTAAACCTGCTATCTGGGTGTTTTTGGTTTTTTTTTTGCTGCCTATCGCTTCCCATCAGCAAGAAGAAGAAAGAAGGCTGCAACTCCCCCACACACCCACCCCCAGGGATTCACAACTGGGCTAGGAGCTGTGTGAAGAAAAAGTGACAGGCTGCAATTCTGGATTTGAAAATCTTGGTAAAGCTCTCCTGTAATTCCTGTGTAGAAAGGGGTCTTATGCTAAATAAAAACCCTAAGAAAGGAAGCAGAGTTCTTACAGTCAGGAAAATTAAAACTACTTTAATTGATAATCTGATGGCAGATTATGAGTTCTATCTGTACAACCTGGATTTGAGACTCAATCTGATTTTGAGTTGGAATTGAGCTTTAGGCGACTCCAGAGACATGCAACACCTCACTTTTGGTGGGGTGAGGGTGCAGAAGGGCTTTATTTTGGCCTGTGTTACAGAAATAGCATCCAAGAGAACCTTCTCTCTCATGCTCATTCAGAGCTGCAGTTCTGAATGTACATAGAGCTTGGAATAAATGGATCTGTAGGCAGCCACTTTGAAACCCATTATTAGTTGTTTTCCAGCCCCATCAGTGGTGACAACAGACTTGCTGACAGGTAATACTATTTATAGACCTTCTTGTAGGTATAAATTGCTTAGCTCTAATTTTTCTCTAAGTAAAGGTGCTAATATTGCTCATTCTTAAATACCTGGCAAACTATTCCCTTTTGGTTTGTCAGCAATTATTTAATGTATAATACTCTAGTTAGTGGTTGTTGCCAGAGAGAAGCCTTCTGACAGAATTTTGGAATTTGCATTGAAATAAAATTGGTTGAGTTGTTAATATAGTGGCTTTTCATGGGAGCTTTAATATATGCCAAAAAAGAAAACTTTTCAGGCATATACAGAGAAGTTGCGGGTATGTAGATTTACTTTTTTTTTAATCTGACTGGCAAATTAATCTAGATTTTTTCTGTCAGCATGCCATCTGCATGATCTCAAATTCTTCTGTCTTTTCAGAAAAGGAAATCTTTGTAAATTGCCACTTCCAGGGGATTTCTACTGTAATGTATCTCTTATCCACACAATTATTCTATGTATATTTAAGAAACTGCTGCTGGTTTAAGCTGTCCTCTTCAGAAAACAACACAACCCGATGTGTGAAGTGACAAATTTGCAGCCTGACAAAACAGAAGATGTTGAAAGGTTAGAGTGTGGAAAAGGAGAATATTTGGAATACTGAGAGTGAGCCCTTACACAGCTTTAGCTCCCAGAGGAGCAGTGCTCAGCTGACAATGAAAGAAATGCCTGGACAAATGCAGCTTTTAGCTTGTCTGCACAGCCAGGGTGTCAGGCAGGAAGGTAACCCCTCTGTGCCCAGCTGAGGAGCACAGACAGCCTGTGGGCGATGGGACATGGGCACCTTGGCCATGTCACCCCTCCAGTCACACCAGCACCTCCCCGGCTGATGAAGGGAGTTGTCTTTGCAGGGGACAGTCATGTTCCGCATGAGCTGTAAACTGGCACAATTATTCTGTGAAACATCTTTTTGTCTTTGTTGATGGAAATGATTCACTTTGGTGCTTTGAGAGCTTCATCCCTGCATCAGATAGGGAGGTATCTGAATGTGATTTACTGTCTAAATTGATCCTTTGCCTGCACATAGGATATTTAAGGCACAAGCATTATTTTTGATCCAGATTACCTTGTGAAAGAACAAACTGTTTTATTGAACTACTTGGGGGCACCCAGGATCATTTCCATACCTAGGATGCAAATGTTAAATCCCTTTTCTTGGCTGAACTGCTCCCTGAATTGATGATGGCCAGATCAATTGCAAGCAGATTCTCCTAATTCAGGATTGAACCACCTTGCTGTGAAGATGAAAAAATAAATATCACTATTGTGACAGCTGCATTAGTAAGATAGCTCATAGCATGGACTCATTATAATTTCTGAATGTAACAGAGTATAAAGGCAAGGCCACTGTAAAAGTTTCTTTAGACTTTGGGTTTCAGACAAAAATGTAAGGTGCATTAGTCATGTGCCTCTGTGAGGCTCTGAAGGACAGGCACCTGCATCCCATATCATCTCCTCTGGACCTCCTTATTCCCCACTAGGGTATTGTGGCAGCTCATGAGCCAAAGCTGAGGTAGTGGTAAGAGGTAACTTTGAGGTAAACAGTAGGAGAGGAGGGGTGCAGCAGTGGGGCTGAGAAACTGAAAACCTCTGGCTTGCCCTGAACCTCTCAGAGGGCTGCAAGAATGACAGTGTTGAACCCAGTGAGTAAAATCAAGCTCAGCAAATGCTGGCTGAAGCTGCTGCTCAACATCTCAAGCTGTCCTTCCCTGTGGAAAGTCTTTGCTTTATGTCCATCTAATTCTTGCCCTCAGCAGGTGAAATGCTTGAACAATTAAAAGAATGTTGAAATAGTGCAGTAGCAGCAGTGAAAACAAATTCCTTCCTCCCAGACTTCCTGCCGTATTAGCTGAGCAAACTGAGCTGTGCCAGCTTTGAGACTGGTGCTTCCTCCTGCTCATGGTTTGGAAGATGTATTTCCATTTCTGTGTCAGCATTAATCTACCTTGTTTTTTATGCTGACGAGACAATTTTCTAGTTTATCCTGAAAGGAAATGGTCTTGCACAACTTTACCCAGGGTGAAAATATTATTCTCAAATTAGGACTTTTTGGAGACTGAATCCTTTCTTGTACTTGATGATGATTTTTCTTATCAATGACTTCTGCAGGTAGTGCAATCAAACACTTAAATACTGAAGCCACCACTGACCAAAACCACTTCACTTCCACTTTCTTAATTAATTTTCCTACAACTTCCAGCTCCTGTGCTGAGAGAGGATGTAAAGGTTATTGCTGTGTTGTTTGTAGCTTTAGAAGCAAGACTTAGGAATCATGGCACCATTGGAGTGGCTGCCTAAATAACTTCACCATAACCACTGCAGTTCCTGGAGGAGGGGGTTTCTCCATTGCAGCACAATGGAATTTAAATCTGCAGGGATATATTTTAAAATCAGAGGATGTTTGACATTTTCACGGTGATACAGTACATGTTTTTGAAAGGGTTTGTAATTGTTCCTCGTATATGGATTTTCTTTGCTGCCATCCTTTTAAGATTAAGTGAAAGTTTAGGAGCAAATGAGTAATGTATTTCTGGTTGGATGGGTTCTTTTCAGAGATCTTAAACACCATCACCTGATCTAAATTTACGTTGCCGGGCCAACTTTTACTGAAGCATCCTGCAGCACAGGGGACTAGCCTAGCTTTTGATGCTCTCCTCTGTATGGATTATAATCTGACTGAAATCCAAAGAATTGTGCTATGAGCAAGGACACTGAAAAGGTCAGCGTACGCAGACAGAGTTGGACCACAGGCTTAGGAAAAGTGTACAAGTACAGCACCTGTAGAATGTTAATAAATATTTCATATATTTGTTTTTGTGAAGTTGACCAGGATTAAAAATGTCTGCTTGAAAGGTCTAGATAATAGCAGCTAGATGAAACCATGAGTTACAGTAACATTTCAGCCCATTAAGTCTTAGGGTCACCTTACCCTCAGAAAGAAAAATGTCATGCAGAGTTTTACAGAATTTAATATCCACCAGGAAGAGCCTTCAGAAAAGATACAAGGAGTAATTTTAAACACCAGGTTTCTTGTGATCTTACTGATACCACTGTATTTTGCAGACCAGGAGCTAAGGCATCTGAGGAGAAGAAAACAACATTCAGTATATATTTATCTCCATATTCTCTGGGTGTCAAGATCCTTTAATAGGATTTAAACAAGTAGAGAACTGAGTAGTGGAAAGCAATTTAGTGTGTATTTCATGTAGGAAGTATGTGAAGCTTTAGATCTGATTATCCACCAGAACAAAAGGGCTTTTACCAACCATGGACTTAAAAGGCTTGGGAGTCTGCCTGATAATTTTCCAAAATGTCCTGAACCTAAACACAGTAATCTCAGCTTGACCTGAGCAGAACAGGTGGCAGCTAAAGTTGCTAAGGCAGATTAGTCTTGGAAAAGCAGTGGGAAACACTGGATATTCTCTGTGTTTTCCAATAAAGATTCCGTCTTTGTCCCTTGTCCTCCCTGAGTGCCTAAATTTAGACCCTGAAATGCATCCTTGAGAACAGAAATATTGATGGTTGTTTGCATGTGAAGGTCTCATTGATTTTAATGGTATTCAGTGTCACCCTGTGCCATTAAACCAAGGCCATCTTTGGGGTAGGTAACTACAAAGTTTGGGGGTTGCATGTAATTGGTGTAAATTTTAGTGGCTAAGGAAAATTGTTATTTGAAATGAGCAGTAACTTTAGCAGGAGCGCTTAGAAAATGTTGACTTCCTGGCTACCCAAAAGAAAGCATTCTGAATATTGCTAATATATGGGAAAGGTTTGAAGAATTTGATATAAGCTGATGAAGAAAAGAGGCTTCAGGTTGTGCCCTTGTGGAATGTAACATCCTTTGGGATTAAAGGAATTGCAGAGCCTATTTTCAGTGCTCAGCCCACTTGCACTGTGATTTCCAAAAAGCTGTTGGAACTGAAAAGGAGCCTGGCTGCCTTGATTCCCCGAAAAAGGAAGCTCAAGGGGATGCAGGAGCTGAAATTGGTTGCAACTTTTCAGATACAGGCAGTGTGAAACAATGGATAGCAGAGGAAATAAGGGTCATGTAAAAAGAAGAGAAGCAGATGGAAAATGCGTTTTTGGGAGTAGCTGAATAGCTGTGTAGCACAGGTATGGAAAATGGTTTACAGAACAAGTATATAGAAGACTAAATATAGAAAGGAGATGAGATTAATGTTCTGGAAACCAGCTGCAGATGATGTGATGTGCTCTGGACATTCTGTTCTCTGTTCTTGTATCATACCCCTGGTATCCAGGCACTTAACTGGCAGATGACTCACTGTGTCATTGTGCTGCAGCTTGCTTCTCATTTAGATAAAGGTAATTCTTTCCACTTTTGGAGTGATGCTGAAAAGGACTGATCTGTAAAGTGCTTTGAAGATACACTAACATTCACAGAGTCTCTGAAGCCTAGGTTTTAATTGTGGAGCAGCAGATCATTTTAATACATTATTGCAGCAACACAAATGCCTAAGTGCAGTGATTCTGGCCCATGATACATTATTTTTGATGCTCCAAATACCTGAGATGATATGGGAGCTGGGTAAATTGCTAACATAATACCATTGGCTTAACTTACATTTGTTCCACAATGGGGCTCAAAAAATTTTTAGTGGTTGGGAATTAACTTTCTTTGTTTCCAGTGCAGCTTTCTGAATGCTCTGAAAATAACTTATTTTTTTAGCTGATGTGCCACATAAAACTTCAAGGTTAACTTTGCTCTGAGCAACAGTGAAGTAAAATTATTATATGTGAGATACAAATTCAAAACTTCACCATTTCATCCAGGTTTGCAGAACTCACACACCAAGTGTCATGCCAGAAAAGGTTTGTACAGAGCTCTTGGTTGTATCAGCTCTCATGGTGATTCATCTCAGCTTTATTCACATTTTGATGTTGACATTGCTGCAGAAGATGGGTGCTGCCAGTGAAAAATCCACTAAATCCAGAGAAAGTCTGGTAAATACGGTTTTTATTGACCTCACGCATGCTTGTGCTTAACTTGGACAAGGTGACTTTTCTGACCAAGAAAAAGGTTGTCTTTAACCCAGTTATAGACAAGTTTAAAAAAATCAGTGAATCACTAATATTTTCTGAAACTCTCTTTACCAGCCCTCTCTGTACCTGGTTTCTATCAAAACCAAAGTAACTGAATGGGACTGCTTGGAGAAACTTCTCCTTTTTAAAAGAACCATTTCATTGTACCTCTCTCTAACTTTTAGTGGCTGTGTGAAAGCAGAAGATCTGCAAAAAAAGAGATTGAAGCTTGTGACCTTTCTAACATAAAGTCGCTCTTCCTAGTCTTGATTCCCCTCCTGCTTGAAAGTCTCTCATTGCCTATTTTACCAGCTTCTCCTTTCCCAGATAAAATGATGCACAATTCTTAATCTTTTTCAATTGATATTGAATTATCTCTCAAATTCTTTCTTGATGTTTTCCAATATTGTTGTCACTTACATGAAACATAACAGCCAAGTGGTGCTGCTGCCTTTTTTGGCCTGAAGTGCTAGAATGGAAACTTCAGCTGCAAGAATTTGCTGGAGTACCTCTAATGAGAAGGCGTGTCCCTTCCAATTTCTCTGTTTATTTACTGGGTTTAAACATCAGGCACAGCTTCAAATCTCCTCACTTGTTTTGCCAAGGAAAAGTAAAAAAAACAACAAAAAAAAACCCAAAAAAAACCCAACAAAAAAACCAAAAACACCCACATAGGTGCATCTTAGCTGTTAGAATGTAACACTTAAAGCAAGTTCAGATAACCAAACACTAGACTGGATTGTTAGGCAGCTGCTGCTAAATGTCATTTTATTTTTCATGTAGAAAGACCTTATTCAAAAAGAACTGTCCATCTTTCTAGAGTAGTTCGAAGTCTTCTACAATTCCTTAAAAATGTTACTGGATATTTAGATAATATTTTCCCCCTATCTTACAGATTTTTTTTAGGTGATCTGAAAAATAATTCTAAAGGTATTTGTATTTCAAATAGCTTTTTCTCATTTCAGTATAGTGTTGCTATCTTAGAGCATGTCTGATACTTTCTCCTCCTAAGATTTCTTGTTAATCAGGCTAAAACATGTATCCACCATAATTCCACTATGCAGATATTCAGACATTCAGACTTTGAGGCAGATAAAATTCCTAAAAACTCCTAAGAGCCTTGGTCTCATCTTTAGTGTGTGCTGCTCTCATCTGTGACTTTTTCACACACTCAAACCCTTTTCTTTGCTCTCTGTATGTGCATGCACTGAATAAAAAACAATAAATCACATCCCATCATCAATGTGAGGCAGCATCTCATCCATTAATATAGAGAGTGAATCCTTTTCTGTTGCATAACAGGTAAGTCAAAATAAGCAGGCTATGTCTGAAGATCCGTGGTACAAACATGGCACTCAGCTTTTTATCTTTATCTGTTTATCTTTCAGCTCTGTCTATTAGAATTACTCTCTCATCAAACAAATGAGGCTTTTATGGATATTAGCAGGAGATGTGCATCTGCTATAAGCCATGGAGAGTCACCTGATTCGATTAGTGTGTTGAATAATGCTTACATGATCTTATTACCTAAATATGCTGTGTCCTTTTTCCTGTGCACATACAGAAGCAGCCCCTTTTGCTCCTGGCATTTATGTACAGAATGATTCAGTGTACATAAATTATTTAAATAGTATAGAGTAGCTCATTTAAGCAGGACCATTCTTCAGACATTAATTAAGTATTAAATGCAATGCTTCTTGGTCTGTCTCTGAATTGCATTTTCCCATGTTACACAACGTGGATCAAAGCTGTTCAAATACTGACAAATTCCAGAATAATGGTCTTAGTTTGCTAAAATGTGACTGATTCACTGAATTTTGTTTAAATTAATCACCTTTCACCCCTTTCTGTGACTTCTTGATGATTATACAGCAATCACCCTTATAATGAGAGTAATTTTAGTTCATAGGGTAAATTGAAACATTTGGATTATTTAATTTCAAAGGCATTCAATTCCAGAGTTTAAGTAAATTGATGTAATTTTAAAAATCTCATCTCTGCACACTGAGGTAAACTTTTTCACCAGTTTGCTAAATATTATCTTCCAGCCTACCTGATTTTGTACAGGCTCTAAGTGAGATACCTCCAATGAAATTTGGCAAACTCAATTTTTAATGAAACACATATTTTTCCAAATAGTAAAATCCTAAGCACCAGAACACCTTCCTTTTGGCAAGCAGTCTGAAGCCTGCATTGCAGTATCAGTGACACTGTGCCTTATTCCAAAAAGTTTTCTAGTGGTATTGGACACACAATAATAACAAGAACAAGTGTTTCTTAACATTTAGCACAAACTTCTTTTTGCAGTATCTCTTTGAAGCAGCCAGTTCCTTCCCATATGAAATACCTGGCTGTGAACAATTTTGGACACAATATTTGGCTTTTTTTTCTCCACCTAAAACACTCCCTTCCTCTCTATGACAATTTCTCTTGACAAAGCCACTTTATTACTTGCCTTGCTAGTACTGAGGTTTAAGGCATGGGGTATGTGGCATTTAAAAGGAGAGAGATTTAGGATTGTAAATCACTGCCAGTAAAATGCTTTGGTGGTAAACAAGACTTAAATGTCTGCTGCAGTTTGTTCAACAGCTGTAGTGTATGAGAGGCTTACACTGTAAACAAAAATATTTGTGTCCACATATATTATATAATATTCTGTGCCATCAATAGCCTGCCCTGAAAGGGGATTTAAAGGTTTCGTAACCTACAAATTTGCCAGTTTGTTATACTAAAGGAAATGTCTCATTCCCTGTTTCCAGGTCATTAATTCAATATGTAATTGCTATATGTAAGTATTCCAAATTCCTTCTCTATTAACTGGAAGAAAGAAATTGAATTAAAGCCTTTAAATGAAGTACAGCATCTTGATAAAAGTGGTGAAGTCAGACTGCTCCAGTAAATTAAGAAAATCCATATTTTCCAACTTTCCTTTTTCTCTTTTTGAACAATGGAGCATGACTTGGAATCCATAGAAAAGGAAAATAGTCCTGTTCATAGGGAAGATGCCTGCTGGGATTTCATCATCAATTGAGCTTGGGTTTTCACTCCAAACTTGCAGAGGTCTAGAAGTACATAAGGATTGTAGTATTTACTTAAAATTACTATGTACATGCTGAAAAAATTTCTCCCTAGCCTCAAGCCAAACACTGAGGGGGCCAAGAAGAATGAAAAAGAATTTTCTTTCTTCTGGTGGTAGTGAAGAGGTGCTCTCAGAGGAGCACATCACATAGGGAAATCCACTACCAGCAAGGCAAAGGAATGCAAGCACCTTCTGCTTTTTCCATGTGCTGTGATGTTAGAAATACCTATCGCCAAGTGGAATACAGCCTGTCAAAATTCCAGTAGCTGTCACCTAATTGATGTTTGCCAGTAATCAACTTAGACAGAAAAAGAAGGTAGGAAAACACCAGTGAAAACCCAGGTCTAATACTGCCTTCACTAGAGGGAACTGTGGGAAATAGGAAAGGTATAAAACTCTCAGAAAGCTGAGTGAAAGAAAATCTCAGGATGGAGAAATGCAAGGAAGATAAAGATGCAATGTCAAGAAACAATAAGGCTATGAGCTGTGTAGAGATAGACCTCAGGAAAATCTGTTAAGCAAGATAGTAGAAATATGTAAGCTTAATAATAAGCCTTTATCCATTGTTTTAAACTATCACAAGCAAGCATTGTTCAAAGTAAGATGTGCATGCAGCTTTATTAACTGGCTTAAGTAAACACTTGTCAGCTTATAACACTATTCTATTGTCTAGAAAGCTTTTTAAAAAAACATGTAACTAAGAGAACTTTGCTGCTGTAGCAGGTGAAGCTGTTTCCATCTCCTGTGCTTGGCTGTGTAAAATGAGAATTATGATGGAATAAAAGCTTTGAGACAGCTGCTCCAGCAGTCCCATACCATTGCTTGTGTATGTATGTGTATGTGTATGTATGTATGTGTGTATTTAGACAGAAAAAGAAGGTAGGAAAACACCAGTGAAAACCAAGGTCTGCTATTGCCTTCACTAGAGTGAACTGCTGCTACTTCTAAACTTCTGACTCATAAAATTAATTTTACTAAGTTTACTCCAATACCTCTAAAATCATTTGAAGTCTGATTGTTTCCTGAAAAAAATGAATTGCAAGTTTCTTCCTGTTTGTTTGTGTCTGATGACTGCTTCAATACGCTTTTAAGAGCAAGTTGTGAAGAGATTTTAGATGGAAATTCTCAGAATTATAGTTTAAGATTTCTCTCTCTCTGTTGTTTTTTGGTGGGGTTTTTTTTGGTTTTTTGGGTTTTTTTGGGGGGTTTTTTTTGGTTTTTTTTTATTCCAATGCAACTACAGTTCCCTTCCCCTGGTACTTCTAGTGTAATTGTGTAGAGTTACCCAACTCAAATTTCAGTTTCTATGAGTTTAACTTCTCTGTCCTGATTTATCTGGCAGAACATCATGCTTTTGGAAAGCTGATCTTTCATGGTTTCACCAAGAACAATTGGACTCTAATAGCTTTTTGCTAGGAATATTCTTTTACCTGATTGGGAGGTCCAATATTGTGGTGAGAAAGCATGAAAGTTCAGCAGTTAATCCATGAAACTCTTGAATAATTCATTGAAGATAAGCCTTTTAGATTCTGATTTAAGTTGTTAGTAATGACAAGTAGTTCATTTTGAAGACTCCAGTTTCTTATGCCTAACATAAATTAGGATAAACTCACTACAGTCATGTTTCATCTGTAAAATTATTTCACTTACAGGAAAATGATTTTTTATTATTTTCCAGTCTCTTTTCATCCATTTCAGGAAGTACTAGACATCAGAGTCTCTACTGCTTTTACCATCCTGCATGGTTTTGTTACTGAAAAAAGACATTTGTCTGAAGGATATTCACAATATTTAATTGGGGAAGGCAGTATTATATGAAAATCTTTCCCTGTGATAGTGCTCTTTGCCTCAAATAAGCTCCTCTAAAATATTATGATCATAAACATCCGGGTCTGGGAAATGCAAGGTTATTTTCCTGTAGAATCAGAAATAAGTGCTAAGTAATTTTCTTGAAATTCTTGTTCAAGTAGAGACCTCCCATACTAAAGGAATGTGGAATATAGTATGACCCTCAAAGATGAGAGCTCCAGGGTTAAAGGAAATCAGTAACCAAGTAGAAAATTGTATGTTTTATTAATCACTGATAGAGGGAAGTTGTTCTTCAGAATCCTCAGCAGAGGACATGGGAGAGACAAAATTTTAATGAGATATAAGGGAGTTTTTGCCAATTGCTGATTTTTTTTTTTAATTCATCCTGGAATGTGTTAAGCTTTTAATTGTACTTTCCAAAATATCAGAGTGAGATGTCCAGAGTGATATTTCTCCACAGAAATGCTGGAGCAATACAAGTGTTTATCCACAGCTCTGCTTTGTAGCCTAGAGCTTGTGCTCTGCTCAGCAGCGTTACGCTCAGGCTTAGAGAACCTTGGAATGCCCTGATAAACTGTAAATCCTATGTTGAAAGTTAAATCTTTTGCTGATCTTGCAACCTAGAATAATTCAGAGTGGAAAAGAATTCATGGGAACTCCAGTCCAAACTCCTGCTCAAAACACTGAACTCTTTGGAACTTAATCCAGATTTTCAGATCCTGAAAGTCTACAAAGACTACACAAGTCTGAAGTTCATATCAGTAAGGGACTAAAATTCAGGTGACTCAATCATAGACATGTGTCTTAACTTTCTGCTCAGGAAGATATCCTAATGCTTTAAGGACAATATTTGTAGACATTTGCCACAGAAAGGAAGAAGTTGTGAGAAGAGAGCATAATTTAGAGCTCTTCTCTGCAGAGATAGAGATGGCCATGAATAACAAGGGAGCTCCTGCTGGCCAGGTGCATACTCCAGCATATTTGGAGTTTTCATTTTCCACCTTTCTTTCCTCTGCTCTTAAAAGTGCTCATAGGAATCCATCTGAAAGAAACACTGCCTTATGTGAAAAGGTTTCTCCAGCATGGCCCAGGAAGAAATAAAATAAATATTTCAGCACTGCTGCCAAGTGAATTTCAGATAACTGTGGGCTGTGCTTGAGAGGCTGAAAATGAGCACCAGCAGGCAGGGGAAGCGGAGCCTGGGCTCTGGGATTTGTCAAAGGTGAACTGCCCTCAGGAACTCAGTGCTCACTGCTTGCACAGGTCATGGCTCTTCCCTGGAATGTGCTGTGGGATTAACTGAGGGGTCACAGTATAAATGCAGTGTGCATACTAAACAAAAATGGCTCTGTGTGTTGACTTTACAGCTCACCATCTTTGTGTCATCACAGGCTTTTTGTGGATTTGATTTCTGCTTTAAGTGGGTTTCTGTGAAAAGCAAACTTTGTTTCATTTAAAAAAATAATTTAAACTTCTGCAGGGCTTTGTTTCATAATAAAATCCCTCAAACACCTCTGTGACATTTTAATGGCCTAAAGATTTCTCTTTAATAATTAAGGCTATTACAGTCTGAATTTTCTAATGATAAAATCATTTTTTTTTCTGACGGACACTCCTGTGACAAGTTGCTCTACTCTTGATGATGTGAAGGAAGAGAAACAGAAGCAAGGAAGGGATGTCATGAGGGAAGAACTGACCAGGCTACTTGGCTTTATTAAATGCTTAGTGACATCAGGTGTCACTTAAGGTGTCACTCACCTTGCTTCTGTTGTACAGTTGTGTGGCAGCCATTACAAATAATCACGAGGCAGTTTATTGACATCCAGCAGAAAACTGAAGTTTGATAACCCATAAAATAGTTAATCTGGCAGGGGCAGATGACAAATGAAGTAGAGGGAAATATTTGGTTATTCATAAGTTAAATGATCCCTGAAAGACAGCAGTAAAAACTGTAGATGCTCTAAGATGATGTGAAGCTTCAGGCAATGTGACTTAGCACATTTTGCAGGGAAAACACGCTGGTTTATGAGCCCTTGTCTGTGTTTTGGCAGGGGCTGGGAGGCATTATCCAGCACAGACCTGCTCTGCTCTGCTGAAGGACAGAGAATTTTGGTGCCTCATCTCAGAGGAGAGAATAAGAGAAGGATTTTTCCTCTCCCATCAGCATCTCATCTGTGTCACAAGTTAACTGTGGGGGAAGGACTGGCTCCATTTGTATTTTATTTTGTACCATGACTGTTTTTCTTATGTGAGTCCTTTGGTCCAGTCACACCCAGCCTATATTTCATTCCAAATAACTCTCAGGTGGATGAGCTGATGTAGAATGTGATTTCATACAAGCTTGAGCAGCCAAGCTGAGTTTAATCCTTATCTATCGTTTAACCCCTGAACTGTAGGCTTCATTGTCTTCAGAGCAGCACAAAGCACAGAAAAAAACATTCCTGCAGCATTTCCTCAGAAATAATATGATAATTATTGGAAATAGCTTCACTTGGAAGAGTGGAAATATATATATATATATGGATATATTGATGTAACTTGAATTAAATGAGTGTTGGGTCTGTAATGTGAGTTTTAAGTCGTGAAACATATTGCTTTCACATTTTTTGTTTTTGTTTGGAATATCAGTCTGTTTCCCTTGCTCAGTTTAAAGCAGTACAATTTTTGTACAGTGTTCTGTCAAGTGCTGTACCACTGTCATGGAGAAGTCTCAGTCTTAAGGAGCCTTTGTAGGATTTTGGAGAACAACCCCATAATTGTTTTGCCTAGTCACTTTTGTAATAACCTTCAATCAGCAAGTCTCAAACAGATGTCAGGGGCTTATAATGAAATTGAAGCTACTTTGTTTTATATTATCTCTAATGTTTAGATTCATTTAGGTCTCTGGCTCTTAAGGTTTTGCAGAAAGGCTGCAAAATGTGAATTAAATGTAACCAGTTCAGATTGTCAGTAGTGGATCCTAAGAGAATATCACCCAGGGAATGTGAACTCCTTCGGCACCTACAAAAACTACAACTAAAACTAACAAAAATCCCAGACATAACCATTAGTTGTTCCAGGATTCAACTGCATAGAAAGTATTTTAGCTTTAAGTTCATGAGCCAATTTCAAAATAAATAATTATATGGCTACAGTGTAAACATTATCTTTCCAATAAAAAGCTGAAGGGAAGGGGCATAATGGGCTCCCTTTCTTTTTGACTGAAGGCTAGTACAGACATCCATATTCAAACACATATTAAACGGTCAATCTGCTGTTAAGGGAAAGTGGTTTGTAGGTTTTTAATTACACCTGGATCATTATCTAAAATTGTAGGCAAAAAAAGACCAAAGATAAGGAAGGTGGCAGTTTGGTGTCTCACCTTGCTGGTATCAATAAGAATTCTTTCTTTTTATTCTTCAGGAAGGAAGACAAGGAAAACAATTTATAAGTACATCCAGGAGTCTTTCTTCTATAAAAAGACTTTAGTATTCATGGCAAAAATCACTGAGTTGTAATCAGTCTTTACTACTTGTCTCTGTTTCAGACACTTTAACTGTAATAACACATCCCATAAAATGCAATATTTATTTAATTCAACACAATTATGTGTGAATAAAATTTAAATAGTACTGTTGTCATTTTAATTTAAATTCTTTGGCAGGCAATTCAATTTAATGGTAGTTGATTTAAAAAAGAAAAATGTTCTCTAGATTCATAAATCAACCCAATGTTCAATTTATTCAAAACACTGAATTAGGCTGGAGAAGAAAAAATTACATTGCTTTCACTAATAGCTTTTCTGAGTATGCAAATTTTTAGTCAATTGTAAGTGGCTTTGCAGAAAGGTGACTGGCGTAGAAATTTAAGAAAAAAAAAATCCAACATTGTTCTGTTAGTGAACGAGTCTATCTCCTCTCCTACCTCTTTAGATTTTTATGTAAAACAAATTATTCTGACACCTAGTGAGGAAAATTTCAAATTGCCCAATCTAAAACCAGAAGCATAACTACTGTTTGGGCTGAAATAAATACAGTAATTTCACACATGTAAGGTGCACCCTTTTGACCAAAATTTTGGTCCAAACCCAGAAGTGCACCTTATACTCCAGTGTGCCTTATACGCGTGAAGTTACTGTACTTGTTGAAATTAATGGGTGTTACTGGTGCATGTCAGTGGGAAGGGATTCCCTGGCATTTGCTGCTGACTTTATCATGGTGCCTATTAGAGACCTTTAGCAGAATGAGCAAAAATAGTCTTGAGATTGAAAGCTGCTAAACTATTCAATGCTCAGCTCCAATCTCACAAGACTGGTTATTCTGTAAACCGGTAGGAAAACCCTTGTAGATCTGTCAGAATTTTGATGTCAATCCTATTGCATGAGGTTCTGCTTCAGTCCTTGTTTGGTGCGCCCTGTGCACCATGTCTGGAGTGTCTGGGTTCAGAAATGCTCTTTGCCTTGTTCCTAAACCCAGCTGTTCCTTGGGGCCTTTGCAGTCCAATCCACCCAGTTCCCACAGTGATCACATCCCTGTCTCTCTGGTGTTCCAGTGTGTGTTCCCCTGGTTGCTCCCTGCAAACCTCACAAGCACAAGACCCTGGGTGCTGGAGCAAGCCCAGTTTCACCTGGAAGATGCCTCACCGAGTTTTCTGTTCTCATCTCTTATTCCCCCTGCCTCAGGTTTGCAGAGTGTGAGAGGAACCTGGCTCCTCACTCCCGCAGGATGCCTGGAGATGGGCTCTGAGGAGTGCTGGCAGTGCAGAAACGCTGGCACAGCTCACTTCTGTATCCTGCAAAGGTGAACTATTGCAAGAATGGAGCCAAGCTCCCTTTTCTCCTCTTTAACAGGATTTTCTTGGAAATTGCTATTAGCAGTAAAACTTTGGATTCCCTCTAATTAGACAATCTTTTCCCTTATCTTCTAGGACAAGCATACAAGACTTTCACTGTGGTTTGGTATTTGTTGTCCCAGCTGGGACAGCCTCCTCTGCTGGACCAGGGTGTGGAGACCAAAGAGATCCTTTAGGTCTCCTGAAATTTCATTTCAGGCTCTGAAAGCCTGCAGAAATTTTCTGGGTGTAAAACAAACATTGAGTCTATTCTGAACACCCAAGGACCAGATGAGCACAGCAGCATCTCCTGACATGGAGCCAAGCTGAGCTTTCATTCTGCAGCACTCTGGAAACACTGGAGGAAGCAGCAATTCTGTGCCATGGTACTTTGAGGGTGTGTCTGGCTCTGCCATGTGTCTGGCTCTCTTGGCCGTCCCCTCTTTACCCCTCCAAAACAAGTTCAGAGTGACCACAAATCAGGGGTTTTTGCCTCTCAGATAATGAAGCCTGTAAAAGTTAAAAAACCTCCCACATATTTGGGTAAATGTATTGCAGTCCTGCACTAATGCCAAGGTGATGGATGTAACACATGTGAATGGATGTTAATGCATGCAAATATCTCATATCAATTTAGTATTCTGACTTGCAGAACTGTTGCAGCCAGTTAGATTAATTATAAAAGAAAGGCTTTATAAAATCAGACCTTGCTCTCTGCTAAATTAATAGCTAGCTTGTCACTTCTATGTGCAGCTATGGCTTGCAAGTTCCCATGTGAAAACAATCTTAAGCATGAAAACAATTAACACAACAAACTGTTCTGAGAATCATTTACCCCTGCAATAAACAAGAAATCTGATGGGAATCAGTGAACAAAATATTTAAACTAACCAAGAATAAAGAAATTTGGTAGACAAGTAAAATACCTTTTACCAGCCAATGGAGTAATTGGCAAGAAAATTATTAACCAATTAGAGTTGCACATAAGGTCTGTAAAAGCTGTATAAAATAAATTTTGTGAATAAAGAATGCATGAAGAAAATGGAGTCACAGCTGCTTTATTCCAACATGGAATAATAATGCTGAAAATGGTTTGTCAGTTTGATTAATGTACCTGTTTCTTATACAGCAAACTGCAGGATTTTTTATTCCTTTAAAGCAAAATTATAGATGCAAAGGAGCTTAGGGAAAATCTCTGTTTTTCTGCTCAAACAAATTAATATATTTAATAAACATTATCAGAGGCTGACAATCCCTTAATTAAATATTTACCTTTTGGGACTTTATTGTAGAAAGCATCTTAAAGCAACATGTTATGAAAGGGTTCTGAAAGAACTCTCAAAACCTAGATAGGAGTACTAATCCTCTTGGATTAATCCAGAGATTTTAAAAACTACAGGTCAGAAGATTTTTATAATGGGGAGTATTTTATAAAATTTTCTAAATTACATTTAAATATAGATTTGATTTTTTTCCCCTTACATTCTTAAATCAGAAATTCTGGTTAAACTGTTTTGCGCTGCAGCATTTTGAAGATTGCACTGCATGTCAATTCTTCAGGGCCAGGTTTTTTTCAGAATTTAATATTGTCTCTACCTTCCCCACTTGCCTCATTGAGTCCAAGTGACACTGCATGGACTTAAATGAGACTGTATGCCAGTAAACAGAATTTTCATCAAGGATGTCTCTATACCAAACAATTCTGTCTTTTTAAATCCTTGAATTTTACTCTTTTTATAAAGCTTTTGAAAATTAATACAAAAGACTTCGATGGGTTTATTATTATGCAAAATCCTGCACACAATTATCATTCTCACAGTGCTGTTACACTGAATGTGGCAGAGAGTTCAGGATGCTGCCTTTTGTGAATTTTGTGGGAGAACTATCCACACAGCAGCTGCCTCTCATACACATCTCTTCCAGAGTAAGAACTCTGGATCTAAAGGAAAAGCCTGAAGCCACTTTGAATGAGGACCAGTTAAAACAGATGACCTCTAGATCCAAATCCATGTGCTCAATGCCATTTGAAACTTGGCTTGACTTTTGAGAAGTTTGTGAAACTGGGAACCAGATGCTACTGCTGAAAATTCTGCCTTCCAGGTCACATAAGCAGTTCTTTAAGAAGTGACAATTTTCTTCCTCTGTGTCTCGGAATCAAAACATTTAAAACAAATACATGTTATGCTTGTGTTAATTTCCTAAAACAAGAAGATTTTAGTTGCCATTTCAGTGAAAACAGACTAAGTCAACATCAAACAAAAGTACAAAATCCAAATTCAGCTTGTTAAAGGCTGAATGATTTATCCAGAACAATTTACACAAACATAAATGCATGATAGCTGTCTTTTTCATCAGGATTTGTTTGTGGTCCAAATCATGTTGTAAAGCACAGCTGAAAGCCTTCTGAAACAAATTTGGGACCCATGAGTTTGCAGTCTGATTCCAGTTTGATGTCTCATATAAAATCCCTGTAGGTCTCTTCTTCCTGAGTATTGTTTTCTGAATGAAATTTTATTCAGCCACAATTACATGTATTGAGAACACTACAAAATGACATCTAGAGAGCAATGCACTCCTTGTTGTCAATATTTGTTGTATGCCAGGCTGACCTTTTGGATGACAATCTTTGTATTTGTGGAGTGAAGAGAGACTGATTTTGTTGCTTTATACTAATTACACTGCAGTGTAGCAGTACCACATGCTTTTGAAGGGTATTCAGGAACCAAAATGTCAGTAACACAAACAACTTTCCATCTGCTCCCAATTTAATCTGATTTTATAGAAGAAGGTCATTTCTACAACTGGTGAAAGCTGGTAATAAGTTAATCAAAACGCACTGATTGCTCTAATTATTGCATCTTGAATAGGGTTTTTGTGAACCTTACTCACCCACAATTTAATTTTAACATGTTTTGCTTTATATCCTGTTCAAATCTGTGGTTTTCAAAAAATTTTGACTTCATCAAGTGTAACTTCTTTATTGAGAGTTAGAGCCAGACCCACCAGTGGGTGCTGACAATGTTAGACCATCCCATTCATGTTAATTGGCTGGAAACAAATCAGTAAAATCAGTTTGAGCCACTCTGTGTGGAGTCGAAGTTGCTGCATGTTACCAGAGAGCCTGTTGTGAGCTGGATTGCTCATAGCACAGGATGAGTATTTCATATAAACTAGAAACTTCTGTGGCACATGGACTCCAAGTTTGACCTTCAGCTTTTGATTTTTGCACATAAGGAATCACAGTTTTGTTATGGTTTTGGTTGTTGCAGCAATATTTCATAGAGGGGAGAGTGAACAGGAATATATTTGTATTTGGTTCTGGGCCATGGAGTCAGAAATCTGTATTTCTTTTTATGTGAATGACACTGCTCCATGTCGACATGTCCAAGTTAAATACAAACTCAGGGTATTCTAGTTTCAAAAAACCTCCAACAAACAAAAATCACCCAAAAGAATAACAGAAAAAAAAACCCCAACAAACCACAAATAAGGAAGAAAACCAAACCAAAACTGACAACAACAAAAAACCCAACCAAAACTACCTCTCACTATGCTAAGGAAACACAGTGCATACAATTCCAAGAGAAGCAAGTAAAAAGTCAGTCAGGCTTTGCCTGAGTGCAATTATAAGCCCAAAGGAAATTGATTCCAGGTTAAAGTCTTAAAAATATTGACTGTACTGGATAAGCAAGTACCTGAAAATAAAATAGCAAGTGGTCATGTATTCCTTCTGTGGATTGAAATCTAATATTAAGGATTAAAGGTTACGGATTAAATAGCTAAGTAGCACCCACTTTCCAGATATTGCTATTAAGGAAGCACCATTTTTTAGGAAAAGAGCACATTTGCATATTAGTTTAATTATGGATGTGAACATTTTTGCCTAGATGTGTTCAAAAGAAAAGAGCTGTGGCCTTTGGATGAAAACTTTAATGATGAAACCTTTAGTACTGAAACATGAATCTATCATTGTCTAACAAACACAAATCAGATAAAGTGTGCCCCATCTGAAATAATTATTGAGTCCTAAAAGCAGATCAAAATGAGTACTGAAAAACTAGCAGAAGCAGAGATTAAACTGTTTTTTATTACAAAAGTACCTCAAAATTCAATAATCTATCCATGAAGCACCAAGCCTGATGTCAGAAATCGTCTCAGCCATGAGTTGTGGGGAGGTCACAGTGAAACTCCACCTTGGGGAATGCTCCATAGTAATTGTTCTTTGAGTATTTTGCCCTGGAAAACATCAGAAAATGTCTCTGATGATGATGAGAGGGGACCTCTGGTCTGACTGAACAGGACAATTGGTGAGAACATGGAACCAGAGCTGACTCTCCAGATTTTAGTAAGTAATGTGCCCATTCATGTGATGTCCAAAAGCTGAAGCAGACTAGGGGCTGACGAATTTGCAAAGCTCCATTTGCCTGTGGGTTATTAATGAGAGAATACTAAAGCTGTTGTTACCACAGGATTTACTGCTGCTGCAGATAAACCTGTTGGGATTTTGCCCAGAGAGAGCTCAAGGAAGGCAACTGGGGAACAGAGAACTGCCTTGGCAGTCTGAGGAATTGCTGTGCCGCTGCTCCTTGGTGAGTGTGCCCATCCTGGGAAAAGGAGGAAAATCTCTGCTCTGAAAAAATGTATCCTGAGCTTGAGACAGACTTGTGATTATGAAGCCACTGACCCTCTCCAAAGGTCCAAGTGACTCCCTATGTTGGTAACTTGACAAAAACCTCCAGTTTTGTTGCTTGGTAGATCCTGCCTGGACTCAAACACAAACCCACAAGCACAGAGCAGAGGAGTAATATGTAAAGTGCTAATTCTGCCCTTCTCTGTCAAGTCATCCTGGAAGGGAACAGGACCATGGTTCATATGGTCTGTCTCAAGCACTGGGGATACCAAATACAAGTTTATTCTGGCTTCATTGGCAGGCCATGGATAAAATCTGGAAGCATTTCATAATTGTTGAGAGTTTCAGAGCTCAAATTTCATGTCTGGACCATGTGTCCTTTGAGCTATAACATTTCTGTAAGACTGGACAAATAGATGAAGGCTTGAACCTGTGAAAAAATGTAGAAGGGCAGTGAAAAAGAAATTAGATATTGAGCAACAGTCAAAAAATAAATACCTGATAGGATTCAGAATTTCAAAGAAGCTTTCAAACAAGAAGTAGAATTACCTTTAAAACATTTTGAGTCCTCCATGAAAACATACAGGAAAACATTCTGCAGTGACAAAGTCACACTTTCAGACATGCTCTTGAAATAGCATCAACAATCCAAGGAGCTACAATTTTAAAATCAATCTGAGAGCAGAGCTCTGAGAAGCTGAAGATTTCAAAATTAATTTTATGAACACTCTTTAAAATGTCTAGTGATGTAACATAGAGGCAGTTGTTGAAAATAATTTGGAAATTATCGTGGACTCTGACAGCTCTGATTTGATGTTGTTCCTGGGGCTGGGATTCTGATCTCAGCAAGGAGTGCATCATCTTGACTTTTCCAGTTTAGGAAGTGTGATTTCCTGTGTGGCCAGACAGTCAAGGACTGCAGAAGTCTCCCACATTTAGCCCAAGTGGATGGATAGTACCAAGAAGTCCAGAGTCAAAAAAAAAAGGTACCTTAAAGCTTCCTTTCTACAAGTAATAGAAGTATATATCTGGTTTTAGCTACAATAATTATTGAGTGAGCTGGCTTAAAACTCCCCCTGCCTACATAAAGACCAAAACCAAACAACAAAAAGATGGAAACACAACTGCTTCCAGACAGTATATTCTTGAGCTAGGAGAGTTAGTCTTCTCCTACTCATAGTCAAGCACAAGTTCTACCTTGAACCACAGAAAATCCTCAGTGAAAGGCTTTTAAAAATTTAGATATGAAGTACTTTCTCAGTGTCTTGGTTTGCAATACAGGATGTGATCAAAGGTATCTGTTCCATCGCCATCTGTTGAGACCAGGTGGGGCTGTGATCCTTATCTCCATGGGAGATATTCTGCTAATGGGCAATCCATTGAAACCAGGTGGGGCAGTGTTCTTTATCTTTTCACAACCCATCCTTCCTCCAGGCAGTTATCTACTGCTAATGGCCCATTGAGTCCCATTGTGGGACTGATAAAATTACTTCATCCCATTGGGAGATGCTGCAGCCAGGGGGAAGAGCCAGATAAAAACAGAGATTTTGGGACACTTAAGGTAGCCCTTTCTCCACTGAATTTCCAGAGGAAAAACTGAACTTCTCCACATCACCACTGGATCTCTGGAGGGGAACTGCACCCTTCTACAGGAGCACTGCTTCAACTGAACCACATCTGTCACTCCAGGGGGACTACAGACACCATTTAATGGGACTGCTACCAACACCCTGCCTGACGGGGTATCAGGTTGTACTCTAACTCTGTCAGGGTTTGGAGTTTGTTTCTTTGTAGTACTGTATTTCTACTTTAATTTTCCTAGTAAAGAACTGTTATTCCTAATTTCCATATCTTTGCCTGAGAGCCCCTTAATTTCAAAATTACAATAATTTGGAGGGAGGGAGTTTACATTCTCAATTTCAAAGAGAGGCTCCTGCCTTTCTTAGCAGACAACTGTCCTCCAAACCAGGACACTCAGATACACTTTTTCCCTTGTGCATCTTATGAAAGACAAGCAGGTAGGGGGTTTTTGAGAATGGTAAGGCAAGTCTTGATAGAACAAAAAGCTTACAGCCTCATGTATTAAAGCCCATCTCAGTCCTTTTCCGCATAAAAACAGTGTTGTCAAAAGATTTAGTGTTCCCAAAGCCATGTTACTATTTTATTGCACCTTTTTGCCAATTAAAAAGAACAAGGTTTATTCCTTGCTGCCTGCAAAGGTGAATCTTTTCATCTGCCTGATACTAACAACCTTTGCTAGCTCAAATATTGTCTAACATAAAACACATGTTTGTAAAATATTCACCCGCTCTCCAAACCTGCAGGAGGCCAGGATATTTTAGGGTAAGTGACAGAATCAGTAAAGGCTCTTTGTTAGGTTTTTTCTGAAGTTGAGGCACTGGGGGGAACTAAGTACTTTTCAAAACGAAATCTCAAGGTGAGAACCCTCACCTTCAGTGTTGACTGCCCTATTTTTCATTTCTTCTTCCATTAAATGGTAGGGTTTGAGTGAGGAATCAAACACATTTCAATTCCCATGCCTAAAAAAAAGGCAGAGAAGTTTTCTGAAGAGCTGCAGTCCATCAGAACTTACTGCTTACAGTAACACAGTCCCACCCAATCCAACCAGATTTAATTAGCAGAGATAAAACACATGAACCAGTTGTTTACTGGTTGGCAACATTTGGACATGAGCCCAGGGGTGCCCAGAGGGGCAAGAGACCAATGGCACCTGGGCTGTGCCAGCCATGGGGTGGCAGCAGGGCCAGGGCAGGGACTGTCCCCTGTGCTGGCACTGCTGGGGCCACACCTCAGATCCTGGGCACACATGGGAACCTCAGCACAAGAGAGACACTGAGGGGCTGGAGCGTGTCCAGGGAAGGGAACAGAGCTGGGGAAGGGGCTGGAGCAGCAGGAGGGGCTGAGGGAGCTGGGAAAGGGGCTCAGCCTGGAGAAAAGGAGGCTCAGGGGGAACCTTCTGGCTCTGCACAACTCCCTGACAGGAGGGGACAGCTGGTGGGGTCAGGCTCTGCTCCCAGGGAACAGGGACAGGATGAGAACAAACAGCCTCAAGCTGTGTCAGGGGAGGCTCCATTTGGATATTATAGAAAATTTCATCACTGACAGAGCAGCCAAGCACTGGAAAAGGGAAGTGGTTGAGGCAACATTATTGAAGTGTTCAAAAAACATGTGGAATTGGCTCGTGAGGAAAAATTTAGTGGTGAACATGATGGTGGTGTTGGGTTGACCATAGGCTTTGGTGTCTCTTGTGTCGTTTTTAATCATTCTCCAGCCTCCTTTCTGCCTGCATCAGTTTTGTCAGGAACATGCTGCTGTTCACAGGACATTTGACAGAATTTAACATTTACCTGCTGGCGGGAAAGTATCACCACAGCCAGATTTTCTTCTGCCATATGTATGGATCATAATATTGACTGGCATTGGACACTTACAAATTAATAGGCTTGTATTATAGCAAGAAAAGTTCAATTCAATAATTCAATTCCCTTTAAGAAGTGCAACTCAGCCTAAATTCTTCTCTTTCTTTGTGTGTGATCTTTGGTAATAATACAGGGAGAGTTTTCCTCAATAATTTTGTATCAGAAAGATGCCAATGTTTTCTGTAGCAGATTTCTTACGATTTTTTTTTCTGTTGCTTTTTGTAGTGTTTACAAGCATCTTCTTTTCCTACCTTTGAAATTTGTTAGCAAGCTGTAGAAACAAAGGAGGAGGAGAATTAATCTCTGATACCCTTGGTATGAGCTTAGAGCACAGGTTTTGAAATGAAAGTTTAATGAGCTCTGGCCCTAAGAGAGGACTCAGAGATAAGCACTTATTTACCAGTAACCTACTACAGAGATACTGAATGTCATGTTTCTAAAAGAATTCTTCAAGAGTGGACACAGACCTGTGAAGTTGTTCTGTTTATATGATTCTAAAATAAGGCCAGCTGGTCCCTCAGACTGGTATTTCAGACAAAATGGGACAAAATAGGGGGACAAAACATTTCATCCACATTGCTGTGGCTGCAGCATTTGGTTCCCATACATCCCCAGTGCTTTCAAACCACCGGAATGGTAAAGACAATAAAACTCCCCTCTGATACTCCCCTGGTTTAACAAACCAACCTTGAAGCAAAGCCTGATTATTGTCCTTGTCTCCCCCTTCTCAAAGCTTTGCTTCAGTCTCATAGTGTTATCATTTCCACATTCCTTTCATTAGGCTTTAAAGCAAATACACTAGATTTACCAATTTTTTCTTGTTTTGTGCAGCCTTGGTCATGCATGAGAGTTGTAAACTCACACCAGCCCAGGCTAAGGCAGTTTTACAGCCTGAGTACAGCCAGAGAAAGGCAAAGCAGCTGGAGCACAGCAGCGAATTCACCATTTCACATCCTGGGATGGTGAGAGTTCTCCTAAGTGCACTGATACACTTTCGTTAAAATAATTGATAATTAGCTAATATTCCTTCACCCTTAAGTAAGCCTTCTTCCCTGAAGAAAATGGTTCTCTCAAAGGTGTTAAATTGGACTAGTTTTGTAACAAAACTGAACTGGGAGAGTTTGTGCCAGGAGACAGCAATTACACCAATTAATTACTTGGAAAGAGCCATTCCTCCTTCCTGCATTTCCTCATCTCGCTGGTTCACAGTTCATTGTCTTTTTATCTCCTTTATTTAAATCCTACACATACATCACTGTTATCTTCCTCCCTTTGCCCACAAAACAAATGAGGGAGCTCCTGTCTCTTAGCAGGAGCATAATTCAGTGCCATCAAACAGCCCTGCATTTAATACAATTTCAGAAACAGGCATTCCAAGGGCTCAAAGAGAGGATATGCTGCAAAGAGGAGCTGGATCCTCCCTCTTTGGCTGCAGCCGCAATTTCCAGTGGTCATGCAGGGTTGTCTCATCAGTCTGGCTGAGGCAGGGGAGCCTGTTTATGCACCTTTGGGATGTACTTTTGGGATCACAATCTCTAATTTACTTGGAAGAGGAACTTGGTCTTCAGTTCCCACCACACTGATGAGTCTGGAAATCATCCTGCATGCCTTGGTTCCTTGTTCTTTGCTTTCCTGCAGCTTGGATGAGAACCAGCCTTTCTGAGGGGAAAAATAGTGGCCTTAAATTAATGTGTGTGCTTTGTTTAGAAGAGATGTCTCCTAAATAGCTCAACATGATGAAATCAGTGACCTTTACAGCTACTCTGCCACAATCCAAGAGTTGATATACAGATAATTTAAAAAATAATGTTCTACATGAACTAGCCTGACTCTTAAGTCCCATTTCTTTTAAGTTTCACCTGAAGCACTTGATCTTTTCTAAATGACATTGGCTTTTAGCAGAACATTTTCCCAGCACAATTTTTGTCATGGCCCTTTTATAGTCAGCATTAGAAATGAAATTACCTGGAAAGCAATATTTCCTCTACTTCAGAGGCAAGCCACGAGGAATAAAATTGCTAGCAATAAAATATAAATGTATCTTAAAGTGAAACCCCTTGCACTAACTTGTTTCTACAGACAGAGAAGAAAAGCTGGCCTTTAGGGAGGTGAACAATTTGAAATTTCAGACCTCTTCAAATGTTTCTGTCTAATGCCCTTAGCCTATTCAGGTGCTGAGTTTATAGATAAAGCAGGAACAATAAGTCATTACACTTCTTCAAGGGAGTGACTGAAGAGTGCTAAGGATTATTGGGGAGGGATTTTGTGTGTGCTCGAGAAAAGGTTTTATAATTCAACCTATAAATTGGAAAGCAGAAAGGTAGATTTCTTTCTTTTTAAGTAAGAAAATGCCAGCCAAAATATGAAAGAATATTCTAGGCTATACGGGGTTATGACGATAAGTTTAAAATTTCCAAATTACCTGATCTATCAAGTAACTCAAGTTTGCAGAGATTTAGAGTAATCTAAGGTTCTACTGTGAGATTAAGGTGATTTCTTTGCCAGATGTTTCATTCAGAGACTTGAGAAAAACCAAGATTCTCAAAGCTCCATGCCTTCTACACATGTAAGTATTGAAGGAATTTAAGGCACCTCCCTTTAAAAAAAAAAAAAAGTTAAAAATCAACAGAAAATTTACAGTTTTATCAATGGTTTAAAAATGTTTAAAAATACTTTCCAGCTTTGCATAAACAGATGAGACTAAGATTGTATCAAAGCTGATCTCAGATTCTGGTAGGATTTAGTTGTGCTTGTAGTTCTGCTTCCCTGGGTTAGACATGTTAGACACAATCTGTTCTATTAGATCTGTTATTCAACAAGCTTCTGAAACACATTGGAACTCGCAGTAGATTGTATTTTGCTGTTTTTAAACAACAGCATTCCACTGAAACTGAATCTCTACAAAACCTCAACAAATCATTTGACTCTCTGTTACACAGAGCTGGAGAGAACAGGCAAGAATTCACCATTTTCCTTGGTTCATAACCCATGGTTCTGCTGCACTGATGTTATTGGGCCTAAAGGCTGCCTGTGATTCCTGCCCTGATCCCTTTTCCCTGTGGAAGAAACTGGAGGGGGCTGCTTGACATGACAGATGTCCTGCAGGGAGGTCCAGATTTTCCCCCTCATTTTCCGACATTCATAGCTGCAAGCTGCCTGTTTATAGGATGTTTGGGATGGTTCCTTCACTTTATGTTTCCCTGTATAACCACCCATGGGTAAGCCACAAACTTGGGAACAGAGAATGGAAAAGGGATCTGTGCTGGGCTACAGGGCACAGAGACTTCAGTGAAAAATGTCCCACATCCATCTCCCCTCCACCTTTTATTTTCTACTTGAATTGGCCTGTCTGAAGCACTGAAGACAGCCTTGAATTTATACACCAAATACTAAGGAATTACCCTGTTGGGAAGGATTGATCTCTTTTATCCATCCCTCCAAAAAGTCGTCCTGGAATTTTTAAAGTGCTCTGGGAAATGCCATTTTGGACAGCCCACCTATGGTGATACGGTTTGGGCTGGGATCAGAGCTGCAGCTCTGCAGTGCTGGAAGCTGCAGCTGCACCTTCTGCTGCCCTTACTGTTCTCCAGTCCCTCCCAAAACCTCTTCCCACTGTCCATGCTTTGTAAGCATCTGTTTTCATTGGGCTCAGGTAGAGTAACAACTTACGGCATAATAAAAACCAAAATAAAATTCTTTGTTCCTCTTTCTCCCATCTAGACTCAACAGGTTCTTCCCTCAGGATTGCTCAGTCTAAAATTAATCTTACAGCTCTGCTGCCATGCAAACATTTCCACCTCCATACACAGATGTTGTACCACGTGGGTCTCTGCAAAGCCACAAATCTACCAAATAAATATCAACCTTTCATCAAAGTGAAATGGATTTGCAAGAGGCTTAGGGCAGTTGGAGGGTCTGTTTTGGCTGTTGAATTTCTCTCTGGCTATAAGCAGTAGAAACAAAGCCTCCCTAAATTTCTTACCAGAAGATTATATCAAAACCTACCAGCTAGGCAGTTCATGAAGATTTAATTAAACATGCTTAGTTGTTTTCCATAATGCATTAGCACAGTGAACTCTGAATCCTCTTCCTTCTCCCAGTGGAAGCTTGCAGGATTTGATGTTTGCATCTTTTTCCATCTGTGTTTGTCTGCAGATCAGCCCAGGTCAGTAATGGTATGTGACAAGCTGAACAAAATCTTGCCAGGAGAACTTGAAACACATTTTCACCTCTTCAAGTGATTTCTAAAGCTGCTTATTGATTGTGTTTTCCTGGTCTTAGAAAAATAGCTATGATAATTTAAGAAAGGAGGAGTACTTCTTGATTCTTTGCAATTTCTCCATGTCTGTTGCTAGCCACCTCTTTTCTCAGCAAAAACCAGTGTTGCTCTCATTTGTGTGCTGCTAGAAGATACTCAGGTGTATTTGCTAATACTGCTAGAATGCCCAATTTGTCCACAGATGCCAATCCTTGCCCCAATGGAATCCCTTTTGCCACCAGGTGGTTTTGTGGCACATGTGGTGACATTTTTTGTCTCGGCTCCTGTTCCCACTCCAGCTCTGTAGGTTTATAAAATCTCATAAAAGCAGGTTTATAATTATTTAATGTTTCCAAGTATCTTTTTGATGCCCTGCAGAAATGGAGCTGCCTTGTATTGACTTCCCCATGTTGCCATTGTATTCCCAGCAGCTTTCACAGCAAAAGCCTTCCCAGAGTAGTATTAACTAGTAGTGATTATGTGATAGTGTAATCTTGTATTTTGGGAATATCAACTCCCACAGGCTCCTCACAAGATGATGGGCCTCATTATTCTAGGGAAAGTGTGGAATAGAGAATGGCAGGTACTGCAGGGATGAGGACACTGAGATCAGTGCTAAGCCTATGCTTGCACATCTCTCCAAAAAGCTGGAGGAGCAGATGTGTATTTTTGATTTTGGGGGGGCATTATCTGATGGTTATGGGAAAAATTGATATTTCATTTACTTTTACTGTGACAATAGCTAGTGTATAAAAATGATGCCATAATTAATATCTGTAGTTATTATATGTTATCATTATCACCATTGTGAGACATCCAAAAACTGCAGCTTCATTCTTTTTCCCCTACCCCACATGTGCAGTAATTCCCAAAGTGCTGTGGGAAGTCTGGATGAAAACTTATTTGCCAATGCATGGCCAGCAACAGGTGGCAGAAGACAGCCTGACTACCCAGGAAAATCAATTTATTTCAATGGATTCATTAGTCTGCCTTTTTAAACAGAGAAGAGGGATTTTGGTTCCCAGCCATAAATTGATATTTCCATTTTAGTGCACCAGGCCTGGCCTCCTACTGCAGCTCCAGACAGGCTTCTACAGCTCTTTCCAGGGTGTGGCAGCCTTTTGCAGAATTCTGGGACACCCTAAAATTACACAGGGCACCTCTGTTTTACACATGGGGCTGCTAAGGTGTTAATTGTGCAAACTGGAATTAAAAACCAAGGCCCTAATTATACTGTGGAGTAATTTAGCATTCAGAGCTGGGTTCTCTCTGTGTCAGGACAGGAGAGGAAGGGTTCCTTCTCCTCCTCCTCCTCCAACCCAGATTCCAGAGGCACAGAATTCTATGAGGGAAAAATACAATGCAAAAATAGGAAATGGTGCTGCAGAGCTTTTATGCTGATGGCACAAAAGTTCCAGCACGTCAAAGACACCTTTATTGCTATTTCTGTCCTGTTCCTGGTGAGGCCAATTGTGGATCTCCTGGGAGTTTCCAGATGAGGCTCCTGGTGGAATATGTGGGAAGGTGTTGCCTTTATTCCCCCCAACCCTCTTTCTTCCTTCCTTTTTTTCTCCTTTCTTAAGCTAGCAGGCATGAAAAGAGTTCACAGCCTTTACTAAATAAATGGACTTCATGAGGTGTTTCACAGGCAAACAGTGACAAATGAAGACCTGAAAGAAAACTTTCCTTAAATTTATATAAAACTGTTAAAAAAGCAGCCTCTTGGAGCAAAAAAAATATCCTTTGTATCAGATAGCACATTTTCACAATAATAATAATTTTAAAAAAAGCTGTGTTTAATGTGTAAAAATGAACAGCCTCCCCTGCTGGGATTCTGCAGTCGCAGTGACTGGTTGAACACCACTTACATGAGGGAAGATTTCTGCCTGATTCCCAACTCTAATCCTTGTTTCTCACCAATCTCAAAAGTTGTCACTTATCCTCTGATTTCATTATTAGTATCCAATATTTTATTTTCAAATCTAAGTTATTTAACAGCCATTCACACACTTTGCCCATTCTTACAAGTCAGAGATGTTAAAATCTGGAAACAAAATAAAAAAGATGACAGTAATTTCACAACTATAA